>BPTQ01000002.1:57420025-57605848 GCA_019973895.1 Chrysanthemum seticuspe
TGGGGTTTTTAACACTTTAGGAAAAGTGTTAATGAACTTTTTGGATTATTGATAACTTTACAAAAAAAAACTTTTTACAAATGATGGTATATATGCAAGAATGGATCTGAAAAAGGTTTTAACACACGCTAAAGCCTCCCCGGCAGCGGCGCCAAAATTTGATCTGTGCTAAACCGTCAAGTCTAATCACACAAGCTGGCCACTTGTGAATGGCCAACCGTAACAGACTTAAAACAGCTTAAGCACAAATGCAATGAAGATCTGGAGAATACAGTGGATTCCCGGGTCGTTTAGTCCCACGGAGACTCAATGGTGTGTAAACACTTGATCAGACGATAGAATGATCACTAATGATAGTGATCAGTAAGGAATTGGATGGATAATTACACTACTGAAAAAGTTTATAAAATAAAGCGACTTAAATGCAAATTAAGAAAATTAAAAAGATAAAATATATTAAATAAACGCTATCACTATATTTAAAATGATGAACGTTTAAAACTTAAAACTTACGTTTAAATAAAATTACGTAAACGTACAAAATAAAACGTGAAAATAAAGAAGGAAAATACCTATGGATATGAAAAATACATTTTTACAATCCTAAATATAAAAGAAAATTATTAGAAAAGGAAAATTATTTTTACAACTATTTATTTAATTATTATTAATTAAAAACTATTTATTAAGTATTTAAATTGCACTAAAATATAAGAAAATACAAAATTAACCTAGAAAAATGAAATTATAACTTAGAAAAATCTAAAATATGATAAAACTTATTTTAAAACTGAAAATATATTTTTTAGACTTTTTATGTATTTACTATTAATTTAAAACTATTTAAAACTAATTAAAATGCTAGAAAATACTATTTAAACCAAGAAAATTATGGAAAAATATTTTTTTGGATTTTTATATTTATCTTAACTTAAGAAAAATGAAAAATTATTTTTTTGAAACTTTTCTTAATTTTTTGTATTAAATGCTAATTAAAAATGCTTAAAAACTAATTTAAATCAAGAAAAATACTAAACAGTACTGGAAAAATATGAAAAATTCAAGATAAGCTTAAAATAATATTAGGAATCTAGGAAAAATGGAAAAACAGGTGCTTATGTGAAGGAATTTGAGGCTGCAGTTACAAGTGCTTATGAATAAGCACTTAGATTAAGCTAAAAGGACCAAATGAGTACCAACCCAACACAGAAGCTGTAATATGCTGAAAACACTTAAAAACAACTTATTGCAACTGTCTAAGACCACTGAAATGCAATCCACACAGATTTGGCTATTTGAGCTAAATGTGCTAATAACAGTTCTAGGGGTCTACTTGCAGCCCAAGATTAAGCTACCAAATAAGCAAGAGACTAGAGAACAAAGATAGGAACCTATACTAGACCTGGCCAAGGGCTTGTAAACCAAAAAACAGACTTGGACTAGCTAAAATGAGCACATGGGAGGCCTTGCAAGACCCTGTGCAGACTCAGTATCAACTGAGTCAGTTGCACAGGGCAAATAAGCCCACATTCACAAGCTTTTTTGAAGCTTTTAAAAATTTGACAAAAATCCAAAAAAATGCTAATAAGAAATGTGACCAGCTGAAGTTAATGAACCCACAATTTGACATGATTTGCCCCAAAACTGAGCTCATGAAAATTCATCTCATTTGGGCTCAAAACTGATTTTGCAATTT
The DNA here is from genome assembly GCA_019973895.1 of Chrysanthemum seticuspe. Lineage (NCBI taxonomy): Eukaryota > Viridiplantae > Streptophyta > Magnoliopsida > Asterales > Asteraceae > Chrysanthemum > Chrysanthemum seticuspe. The sequence continues at coordinate 57,421,722 of BPTQ01000002.1, forward strand.
TGACTTTTGATAAAGAAATGGAAAGTTGACTTTCTTTAACTTTGATCTTGTTTTAAAGACTGAAATTGATGTATAATGATGAAATGAAGCTAATGTAATCTAAATTTATGGATTTTAAACATAAAATGATCTTTTGGCTTTCAAAATTTCCAACAGTGAAGCTGTAAGGACAGATTCAAGAGGAATTTGACTTTCAATGTTTGCAGGCACAATAATAAGACAGATAGGAGTATAATAGGACTTAACAAACATGCAACAACTGGTCTAAACCACTAATCTATCCTCTAGCACAGTTTAAACATTAAATCCAAACACAACTTTAAAACATTGATATGCAATCAAAATGACCTAACTACTGTTCCAGCTTGTACCAATGATCAAACTGAGCTTGCTAGACCTAAAAACAACTTAATAAAACAGGCTAGAACTACCAATGATCACAGATACAAGTATAAGCATAAAATGCAAAAAGGCTTGAAATTTGAAAATGAGAAACTTACTCACCACTGTCCATCTAGCTCTCAGGCTAAAACCAAACCATAACTACTCTATGCTAATCTAATCCAACCCCAAAGCACCATTGCATCAACCATTCCTTTTCCAAATCTGGATGAACCAAAACCTCTTGCACTGTTGACTTTTGTTGACCACAAACAAAATGTATTTAAACTTGAGTTTTAATCTTGCCAAGAGCTTTAAATAACTTATATAAGCTTATTGGAATTTAAACATAAGCTATTACAGATTTGAATATGAGAGTTTGAAAATGCATTTTCCAACAGTGAACATGAATTTATGAAACTCAAATGAAACTTCAAATTAAGACTTAGACTTGATTAAAAACACTGAATTAACTTAAATTCAATACATAGAACTGAAATTACAACATTGTGACCTAAACTAAATCATTAATTTAAAAAACGACATAAAGTAAAAATTACTAAAACTAGCTACTTGTTTTTCTGCTCTCCTCTTGCTTCTCTTTATACTTCAATCAACTCCCCACTTGTTTCTGAACTTTTCCCACATCTCTTTAGGACCCTTAGATCAGTTAAGTGAATTTTGGCCCTTGATTTCATTTTGGCGGGAAATTGGCATTTGACAGGTGGAGGAATTGAGTGAATGGGGGAGGGTTGTATTTAATGTTTCTTGTAGTTTGGTTGAGGTGGAGGGGACAAGGGAAGGTGAAGGAGAGCTGGGGGGATGGTGTTGCAGAGAAGCAGTTGGGAGGAAGGACTTTGGCGGCAAAAGGGGTTGTTTGTTTTTGACTTGTGGTTTGACCAGATATTAGTAGGCAGGGGGGTTCAAGGTCAAGGGTTAAGGGTTTTGATAGGGGGTCAAGTGGTTCAAAGGTCCAAGGTCCAAGGTCCAAGATGGTTTAAAGGGTATTAACAAGGACCTATGTTGTAAATCCTGAAAGTCAAGGGACCACTTCTGCCATTTTGTCAAAGTTGTTCCAAGGGACCATAAGTGAAAAGCTCCAATAGTATAAGGACCAAACTTGACATTTTCAAATTTTCAAGGGCCATTTTTGCCAATTTTCAAACTTGAGGGACCAAAGTTGTAATTTTGCAAATTTTAAACTTTGAAGGGTTTATTTTAACAACTTTTGAATCCCATAGACCTTAAATGACATTTTTCTTTATTTTGATTTACCAGGGACTGTTTTTGACAAATTTTGAAACTTGGGGGACTAAAACTGCCAATTTTGCAAACTTGATACGTTTTTCATCTGATTTTGATATTTTTGCATTTGAAACACATAAAACACTGATTTGTGATATTTTCATCATTTTGATTCATTTTTGAGTGTTTTCAGATGATTTTGCAGTTTATATTGTACAAAAATGATGAGTATTTAGACACTCATCACTTACCCTCTTCTACAATCTCACGGAGACATTCTAGGCTGTCCTTAAGGTATGAGAAATATGTTTGAACAGCAAGTTTGTTATTCCTAAGATGAGGAGGAACATATTTCATAGACAAAGCATATTTATTACAGTCATGCACCTTTGATGCACCATTCTCCCCATTGGTCATTGGCATTTTCCCTTTTACCTGACTCTTCAGATTCTCAATTTCCTTTTGCAACGAAGTTATTTGTTCATTATTTTTGTTACGAGTGACTTTTATTGACTCAAATAACTCATTGAAATGACGTTTAACCTTTTCATTTTCTTCTAGAAAACTCTCATTTTCCTTTTGTAAAGCATTAACCAAGTTTTGAAGATGAAAATTTTGAGAATTCCGAGAATCTAAAGGAGGAGGCATTTGGGAGCCAGACACATTGTTCTTTTCACCCTTTAATTGAGAGATTTGGGCTTTCAACTTTCTGATCGTGTTACAATGAGATCGAATCTGTTCATCACGTTTACTAATTTCAAAAACTGCATCAAATTCAGGAACATCCAAAGATGTCTTGATATTTGAGGTTTTAACATTTTCTTTCAGATGTTGATATTTTAATTGCAAAGCAAGATGCTCAACTTCCAATTTAGAAAACTGTTTTACCAGGTTATCATGATCATCCTGTTCAACTTTATCATGCAGTTTAGAGTTAGTTTTTTCAAGCTCAATGACACGATCATGGGAGACTTTCAGAGCAACAGATAATTCATGAAATCGAGAAGCATTAATGGAACAATTCGTAGCAGTGTAAAACACATCTTGAGTAATACATTCAGAAATAAGAGTCTCATTCAATGTATGGAAGTTCTTCCTCTCAATCTCATTATATTTTAGTGCTCGCTCATAGTCACTAAACTCAACTATCATTGCATCAAGTTCCTTTTCCATTCCTTTAATATCTGAATCTATCCCCTTTTCAAGACTCTCAAATTGATCTTTTAGTTGTTTAAAGAAAGGCATGACCTCAGTTAGATAGCATTCTTTTGTTTGCTCAAAACCCCTTTCCCCTTCAGTAATCCCAGTGGGTGTGATCTTTTTCTTACAAGTTTTCTCAAAATCGACAAATAGTTGAAAAATAACATATTGACTGATTAAGGTCTTGCTCTTAGTGGCAATAGTTCTAGGAACTAAATGCATTGGTGTATTAGGAGGATACACAGTCGCTGCAGGCATTTTCCTAAGGGGAGGGTTTGTTTCAACAAGATTTTTAGCTTTTTGCTTATCTAAATCCTTTTTCCAGAAAACTTGTTTAGGTGTTAACAACGTTTGAGGCTTAAATTTGTTTAAGGAGATCCAGTTTTCCTTCTTGTAATCATGGGGTTTGATCATTATGTTATTCTTTTTACATTCAGGATCTTTTAGCTTCTTATTCATTTTCTCCCTAGATGCATCATCTAATTTTCTATCTTCCTCAGTGCACTCAACGCAACTAGGTTTCTGTCTAGGTTTAAGAATCTCATTGTCATCATAGATTACATTATGGGCAACTCTATCCTTTTTAACAACCTCTGGATTTGGTTCCTCAACAAGGGGAGTACTATGCTTATCACTCAAAACTCTGTGCTTAGTGATTAAGTGAGCAGTCTGAATGGTATTTCCTTGTACGTACAACTTATTTTCAAGCTTGTTTTTCAAGGTTTTTAGATTAGAAAAATCATTCAAAAGTTTTGATTCCTTAGCACTGAATTCTTGCTTAAGCATTTTAACATTTTCATGAAGTTCTTGTTTTTGCTTAGCAGTTTTAGAAAGCTTTTCTTGTAAGGAGTTTAACTCTTGTTTTAATACTTCTTCTCTAAACTTAATTTTTCTAATAGTTGTACGCATTTGGTCATCCATTTCCTGCTCACGCGTGGTTAACTCAAACTTAGCTCGTTGTTCATAAATGGCAACTCGTTCTTTATAGGCATTAAGTTCAGGGATAACAGAATCATCAGGGGCACATGCAGTGTATTCATCAAAACATAGTCATCATTGACTGCAGAAGATGCATCACTTGGTACAATCTCACTTTCACTTTGTTTCACATATTGATCATATGGGACAACATTGATATTACCCATATTTTCAATATTTGACTCAAAAGTTTCAGTTGATTGTACTTTGTCATGCATCTTTTGCACATCAGCATCATCGTATAGTTTTAATACCTCAGAAATGATTTTGTCTTTGGATGGACCAGCTTGTGGTGATGAAGAAACTTTAAAAGGGACCATTGGAGAAATTCTAGCCATGAAAATTGTTTGTGTAGTAGGTTCATCATCAACGTCAGAGTCGTATGCATCACAATCAGCGACTTGAAAGGCATTCTGATGATTGTGGCCTATCTCCTGAATTGGTTGCTCATCCACATCTGCATCATATGTCTTGGCATTTCCCTCAGCAAGAAACAACAATTCCACTTCATCTAAAGCTGCACCATTATCCTGAGCTTGCACAAGCAACATCTTATCCCTGAAGTACTCGGCATTCTGAGGGTGTTTTGGTGATGTGCAGTTCCTTGCAATATGTCCCTCTCCACCACAGTTATAACACTTGATCGGCTTTGCTTGTCCTTGATTTCCATTCCTTCCTCTATTCTGATTTGCCACATATCCTCTACCAACTCCACCTCTTCCTTGTTCATACTGCCTTTCTTGAACTGGTTGTACCATAACCTTCCCATCTCTGACAGTGGCTTGATTGTGTGGATTAGACGCTGTTCTAAGGTTGTTGTTGGTGTGTGGGAGAGAGTTCATGTTTTGACTGATCATGAGAGCCAGTTGATTAATGAAGTTTCCCACGTGTGCATCAGCATCAACTTGTTTGAACATTGGATCAGGAATGAGTTTGTGATTACCATTACCCATGGGTATGACTTGTGAGGCTTTGGTTGTGATTCCAATGTTTGAGTAGAAGGCAGTTGAATCATTCGATGAGCTTGTCTCTCCCTGGTTGGTTTTGAACTGATTAAGAATCCTTTTTTCAAACATAGCATGTCTCTCATTCTGAAGAAGAAATGCATAGAGTTGCTCATAGTTTGTATTCTTCAATCCTTTGGTTAGCTTCACAGAAGTGACAAACTTGTGCCATTCGAGATTCATGTTGTTCACAAATTTAGAGTTCAACTGAATGTTTGGCATGGTCATTCTGATGTTCCTCATGTCATTGACAAGCTTGTGGAATCTCACGTAATACTCATAGACACTCTCATCTGGTTTCATCTTGAAGTGCTCAAACTCATCATAGAGTTGTGATTCTCTGTCTTCCATAGTTAATTCAGAACCAGACAGAAGCATCTTGACATTATCCCACACTGCCTTGGCTTCGGTGTTGTGATTGATTAGCTTGTAGATATCTTTTGGAAGACCTTGAAGTATGATGTTAAAAGCCATGATATCAGCATCAAATCTCTTTTTCTCCTTATCATCGAGCTCATCATATGTCTTTGGTCTGTCTATTCCATAGATCATTGTTCCATCTGCAGTTGTATCAATTAAGTTTCTTGTAGTCTCAATCTGATAAGGTCCTTCATCAATTGATTTGAGAATGTTGACCCCATTTTCCTTTCCAAGACAGTACAGTCTGATTCTTTGAGCCCAAGAGTCGTAGTCAGTTCTGTCAAGCATGGGTGGACGAGTATCTGAACCAACTGCTTGAACATCCTCGGCAACAGTGGAGATGATTGTAGGTACGTTGGTAGACATGTTTAAAGATTACACGGGATTTTATAACTCAATGATTAAACCGGGAAATAGATTCTTTCACGGGATTTTACTAAATCAAGAGAAAACCATATTACAAACAAAAGTCAACCAAGTCGCTAAGAATCCTTGAATCAACTCGCTAAAAACCAAGTTGCTAAGAAAAGTCGCTAAGTTCTAAATCGCTATGAATTTTGACAGCAAGTCGCTATGCACCAAGTCACTAAGAAATCAAGTCGCTAAATAGCAACTCGCTACTGGTCCAAATCGCTAGCACCAAATCGTTAAGAAACTTAAGAACAAGTCGCTATCAAAATTGAAAGCAAGTCGCTACCTTACCAAGTCGCTACCCGTAGTGGAGAATCCACTAAGTGTACTGTTTGTCGGCTTGTCTCAAAAGGCAAGTCGCTATGACCAAATCGCTAACAACTTCAACTACAACTCGCTACCAACTTACAAAGCAAGTCGCTAACAAGAATAACATTCCGTGGCTCAAGTCGCTAGCAAGAAAAACTTTAAAAACACACTTTTCAATCCAAAACAAGCTCAACCACAGTGATTCAAGCTTACCAAAACAAAACCCAAGCACATACAATGATCCTAAACACAAAAGTACACCCAAAATTCAAACTTTAACACTAGAGATGAACCAAATGATGCAAAAACCACTAAACTTTTTCAAACTCAAAAACCATCTAAAAACCACTAGAAATCCAAATATATATAAGAGATGATCTAACCATGGCTCTTGATACCATTTGTAACATATTGGATTTCACATACACATCAAACCATAACCAAAGTAGGCGTACAAGATGAGTTCTAGAAAGAGAAAGTTAGAGGTTTAGGGAACTTTAGTGAGAGAAAGAAAAATCTTATTATGAGCTCCAACTCTCTACCTGGAAGGTAGAGAGTATTTATAGTCATTACATAAATTGCCACCTATCGGGCTGTGGATCAGGCATACAGTGGGTAAAGACCCATCCGTCCTCCACGGTGTTACTTAACTAAATACTACTTAACAGTAAATAACTACGACTAGGAGCTTTCTAACGGATACATATACTTGAGGTGACCGACACTTTAATACCTGGATTTTCTAAATCCTAACACGTAATTAATGCTTACATTTATCCTAACTACCCATTTTCCTCGGTAAAATAAAACGTCATTTCAAAATTTAAAAAAGAGTTTGAAATCTGGAGGTAAGAGGATAGCTTAGAACACGTGTAGGTCCGAGATTGAACATATGTGAGGGTATTTAAAGTGAAAAACAGTAAAACCCTAACATCATTTTATCTCACGCCCAATTTTTCACCTACTAAATCCTCTTCCGATTAAGCTTTTGAACAAACAGTTAAAATACTCCTTCGTATCTGTTACATTTTCAAATACTTTATTGTCGATTTAGGAGGATCAATGTCTACAAATAAGAAATTTGTAATCAAACAACAAGGTTGCACCTTGACAAGGGAGGAGCTCAAAGCGTTCCTCACCGATTATCCAATTCCCAAAGAGCATAAAATCATGTTACCTGGTAAAAATCAAGGTATTTTTGATGCCCCAGAAAACTATGTAGGCTTATACACCCATGCATTCACTACCTCCAACCTTAGGATACCCTTGCACCCTTTAATTTTAGAACTCCTCCAGTACTACGAGGTACACATATCTAGGTTTAACCCTTTTGGCCTAGCCAAGCTTACGACATACATTGTGATGTGTAAAGCTTATGGGTTTGAACCATCATTAACTATGCTTAGGGGGTTTCTGAACTTGTACCCTGGAGGAGATTGGCTGACATTGGCTAAGAGGGGTGAAAGGGATGTGCCCATTCTCATAGATAGGCCGTTTACAAACATCAAGAACTAGAAAGGAAAGTTTTTCTACATCCAAAATACCATTATTCCTCCAACTTTCCCTGCATTGTTAAACCCAGAGTTCCAATATGATGAAAAAAGGTTCAACGATCCCTTGCCCTATACTATGAGGAGGAATCCTTTATATCAGCATTTGGCTCATCATCCAGCTGATTTCCAAACATTCCCTGAGCCAATCCTTTTCATGGCTGGTCTTGCTGAAAGATGGGAGGGATCTCCTTTGGCACCTGAGATTATTTGTGATGGAGAAAGTATGTATTTTTTTATTAAAATAAGAGATAAAAACTTATCTTTCTGATATTTATCTTATTTGCTCCTTTGTGCAGAAATGTCATTCAGAAACTTTGTTGTGGCTGGTGGTGCAAAGGAGGTCAACTTCATTCCGAAGGATCCCCAGGAGACGAGCTATGGTGTGGGCTCTCCTTCAGTGTCGGTAAACAACAATGATGTGGAAGCTCAGCCCAACGAACCTGTTTCCTCCGCTCCTCCTGCAAAGGAACCCATAGATGTTGAAGACCAGCTTGTTGAGAATGTTGCAGATTCTGATGAACCAGTCTCCGAAGGACAGTTGGCCATCGTAGGACCCTCCGGCATTGGTGAGAGAGTCCGAATCAGGAAAGGTACCAGTGCAAAAGCTGCTAAATCCGCATCGAAGAGGAAGCTTATCCTACCTACTCCTCCCTCTCGAACTACCCGGCAAAAGAGTGCCCAGGGTAAGGCTGTGGTGTTTCCAGCCATCGAGGGGCCCAGCGGAGATGATATCCATGGTAATGTTTCTTTCCTGTTACAAAAAATGAGGTACAAGTAATAATATGTTAACAAGTTTACATATGCTGCAGGACTTCCTGATACGAAGGAGCTTTCCTCTCCCTTGGCTTGTCATCTACTTGTGGAGCGTGTGACCCCACCCAGCTGGAAAGGGGTGATGGACAACATGTCCATGGAAAGGCTCTGCGATCTTCATGATAAGAGTTATGTCAGACAATGCATGCTGGACAACCAGCTCAATACCAGGATAAGGGAGTTGCTCCGTACTGTCACCAAGGCTCAAGAAGAAATGGATGTCATGCTTGCCAGGGAGAAGGCTAGGGATAAGAAGTATGCAGACCTGGAGAAAAAATGTGAAGATGCACTAGAGGACTTTGACAAGAACCCCTTGGTGCAAGATCTTAGAGCTGATGTGGAAAAGCTCAAAGGTCAACTGGCAGCAAGCGAAGCAGAATGCAGCAGGCTAACTCTCGAAGGCTCAAAGGTCGTAGGCTACAAAGAGCAGATGTTTGTTCTTTAATCCAAGTGTGGAGGCCTAGAAGAAGAGAGAGCGAAGCTGCTGGACCAGGAGATCAAGCTCAGGGAGAAGGTAGATGGGTTAAACCTTCGGTTGAAGATGCTTAAGAAGGATAGGGTGGACTTGGTAACCAAAGTCATCCCTTACGTCACCATGGAACTTTACCATAGTGACGATGTGGGGATTGTGATTGGGAACCTGGTAAATGCAGCCATTTTTCATGGCAAGTGTACCACTTTGGAGGAGATAGATGCGACAGAGGAACCAGTGAAGCTGGAAAATGTTCCATACTACAGGGCAACTCATGAGAAAGAGTATGATGATGCATGCAATGCCTTGACCGCTTCAGAGTTCCCCTTCCTTGCCGAAGTGTCGAAGGACCCAGCGTCCTTTATTGAGGACCTGCTGGACAAGAAGCCAAGGAAAGTCCAGCCTCCATCCCCTTCGAAGAAGACTCCCTCTCCAAAGGTTCCATCCCCAGGCTCTGCTGATCCGACCCATTCCAGAGTTTGATGAAGGCTGCCATGTGGTAGTAATTTGATCCCCAGGGTGGTATGAACCCTGTTTAAAACAATTTGTCTGTGTCCTTTCCAGGCTATATGCCTGATGAAACAATTAACATTTGGTGCTTGTGGTATAGGCTTCGGCCTAAGACAATATTTTGTTTGCTTGGATCGTTAAGGCTACGGCCTGTTTAGACTAGTTAAACTAGTCATTAATTAATATCTACATTAAAGCCACTAGGGCTTTTTATTTTGCCACGTGTGATTCTTCTCTTTATATTTTACTTGTGCGTAAAATTTTTTTTACAACCTAAGGCGTATGGTAGATGCATAGCCTCATTGTGGGTACTTACTTCACCAAGAATATAGCAATCGTATAATTTGACTGCTGACAGAGGGTTGCGACCCACTCCATCTTGATCCTTTGGGCAGCGAAAGGCTTAAAATACCTTAAGGCCATATAGGAAAGTTAATGTAAAGTTGAGATGGATATTATGCATATGAGCAAGACATGTTGTTAGTCTTTGTACATCCCTTCGACATTGAAACTTATAAAACCGACTTGGTGGACAAATCTTTGTTGTATTGAACGAAACAAGAGATTTGAGGGAAATGCGTTATATCATTAAGTGGGTAGGGAGGATTACATCATTTTAAGAAATGAATACTAGACGCCTACCATTAATGCTTCTTTCCCCAAGTGAGAAGAATGCAAATACATTGATTGAAAGTAAAGTAAAAAATGTCCTTGGACATTGTAAGTTTCATACGTAGAACTTACGAAGGGTAGTGCCATTCCAAGTTCTATCAATAGCGTCTCCATCCAAGGTTTCCAGCTTGTAGGCTCCGTTGCCATATGCTTCCTTAACAACGTATGGCTCTTCCCATGTAGGCCCTAGTTTACCCTGGTACTCAACTTTACTTGCGTTGTTGAGTCGAAGGATGTATTCCCCTGACTTGAAGGTCGAAGACCGAACCCGACTGTTGTAGTACTTTTCAATCTTTTGCTTATGGATAGCCTCCCTGATTGAGGCTATTTCCCTTCGTTCTTTAATTAGGTCTAGGTTGCTACGGAGTCTTTCTTCATTGTCTGTTTCTTTGAAGTTCATGACCCTTTCTCTTTCGACACTTACTTCCGAAGGGATGACAGCTTCCGTGCCATATGTCAAGCTAAAAGGCGTTTCCCCATCGCTTGACTTTGTGTGCGTTCTGTGAGCCCAAAGTACTTGAGGTAGTTCATCTACCCAACCATGGTGACTGTATCTCAGCCTTCGTTCTATGACTTGGATGATGTCCCTGTTAGTAACTTCCACTTGTCCGTTACCTTGAGGATGGTAGACGGAAGTGAAAGATTGTTTTATGTTCAGGCCTCTGCAAAAACACTGGAAATACCCCTTCGGCAAATTTCTTCCCATTATCTGAGATGATGATGTGGGGTACTCCGAACCGGCAGATAATGTGTTCCCATACGAACATTTCCATGTGCCTTCCTGTGATGGATGCCAAAGGCTTAGCTTCTACCCATTTCGTGAAGTAGTCGATGGCTACGACCAAGAACTTTACTCCTCCTGGGGCAATTGGTAGAGGGCCTACGATATCTATTCCCCATTGACGGAAAGTCCATGCGGACGTCAAAAAGGTCATATCTTATTTTGGTAGCCTCGGAACCCTTGAGTGAACTTGACAAGCTTCACACTTCTGGATGATTTCCACTGCGTCCCTGTGCATCGAAGGCCAATAATATCCGATCCTCATGATCTTAGAGACAACAGAGCGAGGTCCTGCGTGAAGCCCGCAGGATCCTTCGTGTACTTCTTGAATGATGTTGGCGGCTTGCCTAGGTCTCACACAACGAAGCCATGGAGACAAAAATGACCTTCGGTATAGGTAGTTCCCCATGATTATGTACTGTGGTGCTTTGATGTGGACCTTTCGAGCTAGTTTCTGATCCTCTAGCAGTATGCCACTTATCAGATATTCTCTTATTGGAGTCATCCAATTTGAGTCTTCCTCCAGTATTACGTCAGACACCTCCTTTCAGATGATGGACTTGCCTGCCAACACTTCGACCAGAACTTCCTTAGTTAAATGAGCAAATGCCATCGATGCCAGTTTGCTGAGTGCATCCGCTTTCCTATTTTGGTCTCTTCGAACATGCTCTATGTTGTAGGATGTAAACCCTTCGAGCATCTCCTTGGCCTTATCCAAGTATTGCTTGATCACAGGTTGTCTCGCTTCATAGGAGCCTTTTATCTGATTAGCCACCAGTTGTGAGTCAACCAAAATAGCCAAGTCTTCTACCTCCATGTCGTTAGCCAGTCGGAGGCCTGCTAGCAAGGCTTCGTACTCTGCCTCATTGTTAGTAGCATTGAATTCAAAACGGAGTGCATAAGTATACTCCTTCCCTCCGGGATCAACATGCATCAGACCTGTGCCAGAACCGTCGGAGCTGGAGGCTCCATCGGTGTAAAGTTTCCACCCTTCGACCATTTTAACAGGCTTCTTTTCAGCAACTTTTGTGTCCTGCTTTGGGTCGGAGGGTGTTTCTGCTAAGAAGTCTGCCAATATTTGCCCTTTGACTAAGTTTCTACCTTTGTATTCAATTTCGTGCTCTCCTAACTGGATAGCCCACTTAGCTATCCTTCCAGATTTCTCCGGCTTCAAAAGTATCTGCTTAATAGGTTTGTCAGTAAGTATGGTTATGGGATGAGCTTGGAAGTACCTTCGAAGGCGCCTCGCAGCATGGACCAAAGCCAAGATTAGCTTCTCCAACGCTGGATAATTTAGCTCAGCTCCTTGTAGAACCCTGCTAACAAAGTAGATAGGGATTTTCTTCTTCTCCCTTTCTGCCAATAACACAGCGCTGATGCTTTCGAAGGAGGCCGCGATGTACATAAACAACACTTCGCCTTTGATTGGGGCAGTAAGTGTAGGTAGAATAGCCATGAACTCCTTAAGCTTTTGGAAGGCAGCTTCTGCATCTATACTCCACTGAAACGTCTTTTTATCCGTGCATCCTTTGAGTGTCTTGAAAAATGGCAAAGATCTATCTGCACCCTTCGATAAGAATCTGCTGAGAGCTGCTAGCTTTCCGTTCAGAATTTGCACTTCCTTTAGGGACTTAGGAGGCTGCAAATCCGTGATGGCCTTAACCTTCGAAGGATTGGCCTTGATACCTTGCTTGGTGATCATATGTCCCAAAAATTGTCCTTCTTCCACACCGAAGGAACATTTCTTGGGGTTTAACTTCATGTTGATGGCGCAAAGCTGGTCGAAGGTTTCCTTGATGTCGGAGAGTATATCCTCCTCCGTTCTACTCTTGATAACCATATCATCTACGTACGCTTCGAGATTCCTACCTATCTGCTTGTGGAAGGTTTTATCCACTAAACGTTGGTAGGTAGCACCTGCATTTTTCAAACCAAAAGGCATCTTTTTGTAACAATAAAAGCCTTTTCCTGTAAAAAAGGCTGTCTTTTCTTCGTCCTCTTCCGCCATTTGTATCTGATGGTAACCCTTATAAGCGTCAAGAAAACATTTTAGCCGAAACCCTGACAAGGATTCTACTTTCCAATCGATTTCTGGCAGAGGATAGCAGTCCTTCGGATAGGCTTTGTTGTTATCTTTGAAGTCCACACACATCCGCCACCCTCCGTCATGCTTCTTGACCATCACCGGATTGGCTACCCAGGTTTGATACTTCACCTCCCTGAGTATGCCTGCTGTTACTAGCTCATCTACTTCTTTGCATGCTGCAACATTTCTTTCAAGAGCCAGGCTTCGACTCTTTTGCTTGATAGGTTCAATGTGTTTGAACTCATTAAGCTTGTGTTCAGTGCCGAAGGGCTTTCCATCTATGGTGAGAGTTCTGGGGACCCCCGTCACGTTAGAGTAGGTCCATGCGAAAACATCTGCATTAGCCCGTAGTACCTTTTCCAATTCAACTTTAAAAGACGTAGGGAGCTGCTTTCTGATTACCACCGTCTGCTCAGGGTAGAGATCATTTACTACAATACGTTCTTCAGCATCAGTACAACTGATAACATCTTTCGGAGGCTCTTCCAAGACCTGTTTGACCCTTTTGCCTACTTCCATGAGCTTCTTGATGTTGTAGCTGGAGAAAACTGTTCCAATACCGAAAGGTGTTGGAATTTTACCGCGGCATGTATAGTGGAGACAACGATGCCCATCTTCTACATTGTTTTTCTCCCTATCAATAGGTTATAAGGAGATTCAGACCTTACGATCGCGAACACTAGGGTTTCTGTTCTTTTTAGCCTTCCTTCTCCAATCGTAACCTCTAGAGGGACTTCTCCCAATGGCCATGAGTGTTCCCCTGAGAACGCTACCAAGGGTACCTTCGATTCTACTCTCTTCGACCTTATCGAAGGCTTGAGATTTAGAAAGCAATGTTCGTAGATCACTTCGCAAGAGCTACCACAGTCTAGGTAGGCTTTGTTTACTTCTTTGTTGGAGATCAAGACTTTGATGACCACGGGGTCATTTGAGAGAACTTTTCCTGTGATCGACGGAAAGGTAATATCTCCTACTCCGCATAACGCTTCCTCTGCTACTTTCCTTTTTAGACCAGAATCATCCCTGTATACCATGAGGATGGGTTCTTCGACAGGTGTGGTATCTTTCCCCAACTGTGTGTCGGAGACCTTTTCTTTACCTTTCTTTATGCCCTTCACCAAATGTCCCAATTGGCCGGACTTCACGGCCTTTTCTATCTATTTATTGAGCTCTCTGCAATTCTTGGTGTCGTGTCCGTAATCGTCTTGGAAATAGCAGTATTTGGAAGTATCCCTGGTCCTTCCCCTACTTGCCAAACGGGGAGGAGGATCAAAGGCCTTCGCAGCCTTTTTCGTAGTAAGTATCTCCCTTGGAGATTTGGAAAGATTAGCCAAGAGCCCGTGGTTGATGTTTTTGTGGTAGGGCGTAAACCTGTCCCTGCTTTTGTGTCTGTTCTTTGACCCTTCCCACGAAGGATGCTTCGGGACTTTGCTGTGACTTTCTTTATTTTCGACCGGAGCCCCGTTGGTAGACACTTCTTTGGCTTCGATCCAGGTGTAAGCCTTCTCCACTAAGCCCTTATAGGTAGCAGGAAGGTCAGTGGAGAGGAATTCAACCAAACTTCTGTTTCGTAGGCCATGCACGAAACCTAAGATGCATTGGTCTTCGTGCAAGCCCATTATCTGTAAGGTGTCATCGGTATATCTGGTAATGAAAGCTCTGGTGCTCTCGTTTTCCTTCTGCTTGATGTTGTGCACTGTTAGGTGCGTTATTGTGAACTTTTTCTGTTGACTGAAATGTGATCTGAACTTGGCCTTGAGATCATCCAAATTCACAATGCTACATGGTTTTTGCCCGTTCCACCATATACGAGCAGAGTCTCGTAGGGTATATGTAAACATGTGGCAAGCAACGGGCATGACCCACTTCTGCATTCTGATAGCCCCTTCAAACAGGTGTAAAAAGTTATCCGGGTCCCCATTCCCATCATAAGTACCAATATGTGCGGGCATTTTCAACCCATCAGGCAAAGGGTAGTCTTCTATCCATCTTACGAAGGGTGTTGTGGAACCCATGGGCTTCGAATAAAGGCAGTTATAAGGTGGCATGTAGGTAGGGACAGCATTGTACGGGTTATGATTTGGAGGCATTCCAACAGGGTTTTGGTTAACATATTGGGGGTAAGCAGTAGGTATATAAGGTGGGTGACTTCCGACAAGGTACGAAGGGTATACCATAGGTTGCCCGTAGGGCATGTTTCCGTATGGTTGAGTAAAACTGGGGTTGCTAGCCTGCCCATTAGATGGGGGATAGACCCCTTGAGGGTAAGATTGAGCCTGAAAAGGAGGGTACATACCATGAGGAGGAAGATTTCCTCCCCCATTCGTTTGATATGGATTGCCTTCTACGCCGGATGCGTGAGAAGGCTGCAACACAACCCCTGCCTCAGTTCTTCCCAGATGAGCCGCCAAAAGTGGTGGCAAGTTAAACTCTGTAGTTTCCCTTCGGTGACTCCTTCCATTGGAGCCTTTCATTGTTCCTTCCCTTCTTGTCGGAGCCCTCTCCGGAACATCTTCAAAACCAAATGACCTTCCACTCGGCCTTCGACTGCTCGGAGACCCTATCCTTAACACTGAGCGTATAGCCCCAGGAGCCAATGGCCTAGCCTCTATTTCCAACTCTTCGTCATACTCATCGCTTGAGTATTCTAACTCCTTTCGCATCTCCACATTCCGAGCTTGCCTCCTTCGAGCCCTCAGTAAATATTCTAGTGCTTCGATGTTAGCTTTGAGAAACGCTGGACTGATTACCGGTTCAGGGTTAGCCGAGGTTGAAGCATGGTTGTTGGGAGTTATTTTAGGGTAAGATCGTGTGGTAAAGGTGGATGCGGTTATATTGGGAAGGTTGTTAGGATCATTGACTGAGATTGGTGTCGAGAAACCCGGGGGTGGGGGGTGTATCCTCTCTCCCTTGATTCATGACATAAAACTAGTGAGCGTGATTGACTGGGTGTAAGTTTGGAATAAAGAGAACAATAGTAGCGGGTCCCACGGATGGCGCCACTGATTGTACAATAATTCATACGACCAAGCCTTCGATGGTGATCGAAGGGTATGAGGGGTGATATTCCTGCGCCAAACTTGTAGCCAATCTGCAATAAGAAATAGTAGAAACTTCGTTAAGTGATTGCGCAGGGGTTGGGCCCTGTGAACCACCTCCGGCGTGAGAGTAAGTATGTGATATGTGTTGTAAATAATATGGAGTATGTGAAATACTGTGTTGAGTGAACATACCATTGAAATGACTCGTCCAACCTATTTATAGGTGAAGAAAATAGCTTGGAGAGTGTTAGCACATGTTTAGGAGATCATGGGGGCGTCCCCTGATTTGTGGTAACCGCTAGGGCTTCATTCCCACTATCTCTGCCTTGGCGGGGAAGCTAAGGAAATAGTGGGAACGTGGGGGAAGACCAAGTCAAGGTTCTCCTTTGTCTTGGCGCCTTCAAGAGAAGACTCCGAAGGGCATAGGCCTTCGGCTGGCGAATTCCCAACTGGTAACCATATCAATGATGAATGGTTTTACACCACCAATGACTTATTAAGAAAGACTTGGCTCTTCGTAATGCAAATTCGACTGAGGCTGTAGGGGGGTCCTTCGACCTAATCGGAGGGTACGTCATCATCAACGATACTAGCTTTTCATAATCTGAATCTAAACAAATATAAAAGAATAGTCGTCCTTTTACTGTTACAACCAAAATACATTTAGCACCAGTTTTTTTAACTTTCTCTGAAACTTGTTTTTTTCATGAAGATAAATAGTTGCTTATCAAATCATAATCAACGTGGTCATTGATAATACTAACATGATCATAATCACTTACCTCAATGATCTATGGAACCTTGGACTCTTTTTCTCAAACCCTGGAGTTGGTAGCGATATACTGTCCGTTACAGATTTATGTCGAAGTTGTAAGTTTTTTATGTCTGAACTTTTTTTTTCTTGCAGTCTTGCAAGTAAATTCACATCGATTAGTGTATAGGCAAGCTATCTAAATAATAAATGATGATGATATTGGTTCATTCAAGGTAAAACTTAAAAAAAATGACAGCGATGACGATAATGCTAAATGTATCCCTATTTTGAAAAGCAAAGTTAGCTACCTTGTTTTTTTTGAAAATTTATCTAATTTTGTATATTGACAAATGGGTTACATAACAGGACACAACAAAAGGGTTTTTTTTTTTTTTTTTTTTTTTAAATTCGCTTCTACAATATCTTCTTTTGTAGGGATTTTATTGTTAAAGTATTAGGGAAAAAAGGGCCAATAATATTGCTTTTCAAAAAGAGATACATTTAGTGTTATAGTAATCGCTGCCATTTTTTTGCTCGTGACTGTAAATCTGTAATGTGGCAAAAAGGTTAGAGCATCGTATCGTGCGTTGGTTTAATGTGATCAGTACTTTTTAAGTTGTTGCTGCTTACTTGCATCCATTAATAAGCCGGTTGCTGTTGTTCCTGAAATAAATTCATACTATTAATTATTGTATCAATTTTTAGAATGTGTTGAGCAAGATCAACGTTGTTTTATCGATAATTATCTAATCAATATATTTCAAAAGTTTTATGATTACTGTTACCTGCCCTCAATGAATCTGGCCTTAAGGTTGCCTTGTTGTTCCTGGCTGCTTGGATTGAGTACTGACAATACCTTTAAGGCTGGTGGGAAATTTAGATTGTTGATGGCCATGTTGGTTAGAAATAGAATAAAACGGACACCTAGATAATGTTTTTGTTGTTTTTGGTTACTAATATTGTTTCGACAATTCTTGTAGAATCGGCTGTCCTATTTAGCATAACCTAACATGTAAAAGGACGCTTACGCACAACCGACCCTACAGTAACTGGGAAACAAATATTGTATAGAAGTATGCTAATGGTATCATATTAGGTTATGAATTGTTTTGATCGAACTTATAAGCATGTAGACCTGGCTGGTAGTTCTTGGCTCCATTAGTTAATCCTTTTATATTATTCAAGAGAGAAATGATACTATTGATTAGTGTATCAATGTATGTGTATTTTCTGATTCTTTTATAGCTAAAAGTTAGAATATTGTATTATTATCTTTCATAGTAATATTGCTTAATTTTCAGAAGAATTTGTTGGCTCTCAGCTAGTCTGTTACATGTAGTTTAAGTAGGGAAACAAGACACAATGTTGCAAATCAATTCGCATCAAATCTAGATGCACAACATTTTGTGACCGTTGAGATAACAAAAGGAATTCAATGGAAGATAAGAGCAGGGCACTATGTTGAACATCATGTGTCAATATTAGCAAATGAAGAATGCAGTGACTTTACTTAGTATGGAAACTGGTAGTAGCACACGATTACGAAAAACTGGGGAAACGATACAAAGGTTTACTGAAATTCCTGACAGAGTTATGGAAACATGTAGTGTCATACGGATTACGAAAAACTAGGAAAATGATATAAAGGTTTACTGAAATTCCTGACAGAGTTAGGAATGCAGTGAACATTCCATCATCTTCTCACTTTTTTGTCTTCGATGTCCAGTTTCTTGTTTGAACAGGATGCACTCATAAGCTAGGCTTATATAGCGAGAGATGAGAAGGAAAAAGAGGATATAGCAAAATGATTTGCACAAAATACACTTATACAACATCCTCTATTTCTTCCCCATCGCTTGTTATTATGTATACCTTATGAAAGATAATGTTACTGCATTATTCTAAATGCTGATTGGATTGTATTCTTTTACTGGCATAAGGAATTTTAGAGATGTTGGTTATTACTTGTGTAAGCCACTGTTTTTCTTTTTTCCTAGTACTCACCTATTTCATCAAAAAAACTGTAATAGACAAACTACAACATAGGCGTCCCCTCTGAGCCCTCTCTCAAATTCCTTTTACCATTTCTACACCCTTTGAGCAAAGGCCTGCACCGGACATATTGCGAGACCGTTGAGATAAAAAAAGGAAATCGAGGGGAAGATCATAGCAGGACGCTATGCTGAACATCATATGTCAATTGCAAATGAAGAACGTAGTGGACGTTAAAGTGGAAAGAGTGATGCGGAGTTCGGGGTTGAGAAAACCTCTTTTTCTATAAGCAATGTTAGGAATTAGAAAATTCAGTCGTTAAAGAGTCGGTCACACTCAAGTATATGTATTTGATAGAAAGCTCGTAGTCGTAGTCGTGTTATGTTAGTAAGTAGTTTGTTAAGTAACACCGTGGAGGACGGACGGGTCTTTACCCACTGTATGCCTGATCCACAGCCCGTAAGTGGCGTTTATTTGTAAGAAACTATAAATACCCTCTACCTCCCAAGGTATAGGGTTGGAGCTTCAATACCATTTTTCTTTGTTTCACATAGTTCCCAACTCTCTTCCCTTTCTCTCTCTAAAACTTTCTCTCTCTAAACATCTTGAACGCCACTTGTGATTATGGTTTAATGTGTTTGTGAAATCCTATATCCTACAATTGGTATCAAGAGCCATGGTTTGATCATCTCTCTTACATATCCTTGGATTTCTAGTGGTTTTAGATGGTTTTTTAGTTTGAAAAAGTTTAGTGGTTTTTGCATCATTTGGATCACTTCTAGTGTTAAAGTTTGAATTTTGGGTGTACTTTTTGTGTTTAGAATCATTGTAAGTGATTGGTTTTTAATTTGGTAAGCTTGAATCACTGTGGTTGAGCTTGTTTTGGATTGAAAAGTGTGTTTTTGAAGTTTTTCTTGCTAGCGACTTGGTTCTCGTAGTGTTTTTCATCGTAGCGACTTGCTTCAGTAAAAGGTAGCGAGTTGTAGTGTAAATTGTTAGCGATTTGGTCCTAGCGACTTGTCTATTGAGACAAGCCGAAAAATAGTACAACTTAGTGGATTCTCCACTACGGCTAGCGACTTGGTGAAGTTAGCGACTTGCTTTCAATTTTGTTGGCGACTTGTACTTAGCATTCTTAGCGACTTGGTGTTAGCGACTTGACTGTGTAGCGACTTGGTGCTTTAGCGACTTGTGTCCAGCGACTTGGGTCTTAGCGACTTGGTCTTAGCGACTTGGTTCACAGGAAATTGAGATCTTAGCGAGTTGCTACTTAGCGACTTGGTGCTTAGCGACTTGGTTCAAGAATTCTTAGCGACTTGGTTGACTTTTTGTTTGTAATACGGTTTTCTCTTGATTTAGTAAAATCCCGTGAAAGAATCTATTTCCCGGTTTAATCATAGAGTTATAAAATCCCGTGTAATCTATTAACATGTCTACCAACATACCTACAATTATCTCCACTGTTGCTGAGGATGTTTAAGCAGCTGGTTCAGATACTCGTCCACCTATGCTTGACAGAACTGACTACGACTCTTGGGCTCAACAAATCAGATTGTATTGTCTTGGAAAGGAAAATGGAGTCAACATTCTCAAATCTATTGATGAAGGACCTTATCAGATTGAGACTACAAGAGACTTAATTTATACAGCTGCAGATGAAACAATGATCTATGGAATAGACAGACCAAAGACGTATGATGAGCTCAATGATAAGGAGAAAAAGAGATTCGATGCTGATATCAGGGCTTCTAACATTATACTTCAGGGTCTTCCAAAAGATATCTACAAGCTTATCAATCACAACACTGAAGCCAAGGCAGTATGGGATAATGTCAAGATGCTTCTCTCAGGTTCTGAATCAACCAAGGAAGACAGAGAATCACAACTGTATGATGAGTTTGAGCACTTCAAAATGAAACCAGATAAGAGTGTCTATGAGTACTACGTGAGATTCCATAAGCTTGTGAATGACATAAGGAACATCAAAATGACCATGCCAAACATTCAGCTGAACTCAAAGTTTGTGAACAACATGAATCCCGAATGGCACAAGTTTGTCACCTCTGTGAAGTTAACCAAAGGATTGAAGAATACAAACTATGAGCAGCTGTATGCCTTCCTTCTTCAGAATGAGAGACATGCCATGTTTAAAAAAAGGATTCTTGATCAGTTCAAAACCAACCAAGGAGAAACAAGCTCATCAAATGATTCAACAGCTTTTTACACAAATGTTGGAATTACCACCAAAGCTTCTCAAGTCATACCCATGGGTTATGGTAATTACAAGCTCATCCCTAATCCAGCATATAAGCCTCCTGACCCAAACACATTCATGGAAAACCTCATCATATCAACTGTGTCTCATGGTTAGTCAAAACATGAACTCTCTCCCACACACAAACAATAACCTCAGAACATCATCCAATCCACACAATCAAGCTACTGTCAGAGATGGGAAGGTTATGGTGCAACCAGTTCAAGAAAGGCAGTATGAACAGGGAAGAGGTGGAGTTGGTAGAGGATATGTGGCAAATCAGAATCGTGGAAGGAATCCAAATCAGGGTCAAGCTAAGCCAATTAAGTGCTAGAACTGTGGTGGTGATGGACACATAGCAAGGAACTGCACTTCTCCAAAACGCCCTCAAAATGCAGAGTACTTCAAAGACAAGATGTTACTTGTGCAAGCTCAGGATAATGGAGATGTGTTGGATGAAAAGGAGTTGTTGTTTCTTGCTGAGGGCAATGCAAAGACATATGATGCAGATGTGGATGAGCAACCAATTCAGGAGATAGGTCATAATCATTAGAATGCCTTTCAAGTCACTGACTGTGATGCATATGACTCTGACATTGATGATGAACCTACCGCACAGACTATTTTCATGGCTAGCATTTCTCCAATGGTCTCTCCAAAGGTCCCCTCACCACAGCAAGCTGGTCCATCCAAAGAATCAATCATCTCAGAGGTATTAAAAGTATACGATGATGTTGATGAGCAAAAGATACATGACAAAGTACAATCAACTGAAACTTTTGAGTCAGATATTGAAAATATGGGTAATATACATGTTGTCCCATATGATCAATATATGAAACAAAGTGAAAGCGAGACTGTACCAAGTGATGCATCTTCTGCAGTCAATGATGACTATATTTTTTATGAATACACTGCATGTGCCCCTGAGGATTCTGTTATTTCTGAACTAAATGCCTATAAAGAACAAGTTGCTATTTATGAACAGCGTGCTAAGTTTGAGTTAACCACCCGTGAGCAGGAAATGGATGACCAAATACGTACAATTATTAGAAAAAGCAATTTTAGAGAAGAAGTATTAAAACAAGAGTTAAGCTCCTTACAAGAAAAGCTTTCTAAAACTGCTAAGCAAAACCAAGAACTTCAAAAAAATGTTAAAATGCTTAAGCAAGAAGTCAATGCTAAGGAATCAAAACTTTTGAATGATTTTTCCAATCTAAAAACTTTGAAAAACAAGCTTGAAAATAAATTGTACATACAAGGGAACACCATTCAGACTGCTCACATGATCACTAAGCATAGAGTTCTCAGCGATAAGCATAGTACCCCCATTATAAAGGAATCCAACCCTGAGTATGGTAAGATAGCAAAAGCTGCTCAAAATATAATCTATGATGGCAATGAGATTCTTAAACCTAGACAGAAACCTAGTTGCATTGAATGCACTGAGGAAGATAGAAAATTAGATGATGCATCTAGGGAGAAAATGAATAAGAAGCTTAACGATCTTGCGTGTAAAAAGAATAACATAACGATCAAACCCAATGATTACACTAAGGAAAATTGGATATCCTTGAACATGTTTAAGCCTCAAACTCAATTAACCCCAGAACAGATCTTTTGGAAGAAAGATATGGATAAGCTAAAAGTTAATGTACTTGTTGAAACATACACTCCTCTTAGGAAAATGCCTGCAGCTACTGTGTATCCTCCAAATACACCAATTCATCTAGTTCCTCGATCTATTGCCACTAATAGCAAGACCTTAATCAGCCTGTATGTTATTTATCAGTTGTTTGTTGATTTTGAGAAAACATGTAAGAAGAGAATCACACCTACATGGATAACTAAGGGGGAAAGGGGTTTTGAGCAAACTAAAGAATGTTATTTAACTGAGGTCATTCCTTTCTTTAAACAATTAAAAGGTCAATTTGAGAGTCTTCAAAAAGGAATTAATTCTGATATTAAAGAAATGGAAAAGGAATTTGATGCAATGATAGTTGAGGTCAATGGCTATGAACAGGAACTCAAATACAATGAAGTTGAAAGAAAGAACTTGCATATTTTAAATGAGAATTTGATTTCAAGTTCTGTTGCTCAAGATGTGTTTTATACTGTTACCAGTGTTCTAAAAGGCGCGCCAGCTAGTCTGTTACATGTAGTTTAAGTAGGGAAACAAGACACAATGTTGCAAATCAATTCGCATCAAATCTAGATGCACAACATTTTGTGACCGTTGAGATAACAAAAGGAATTCAATGGAAGATAAGAGCAGGGCACTATGTTGAACATCATGTGTCAATATTAGCAAATGAAGAATGCAGTGACTTTACTTAGTATGGAAACTGGTAGTAGCACACGATTACGAAAAACTGGGGAAACGATACAAAGGTTTACTGAAATTCCTGACAGAGTTATGGAAACATGTAGTGGCATACGGATTACGAAAAACTAGGAAAATGATATAAAGGTTTACTGAAATTCTTGACAGAGTTAGGAATGCAGTGAACATTCCATCATCTTCTCACTTTTTTGTCTTCGATGTCCAGTTTCTTGTTTGAACAGGATGCACTCATAAGCTAGGCTTATATAGCGAGAGATGAGAAGGAAAAAGAGGATATAGCAAAATGATTTGCACAAAATACACTTATACAACATCCTCTATTTCTTCCCCATCGCTTGTTATTATGTATACCTTATGAAAGATAATGTTACTGCATTATTCTAAATGCTGATTGGATTGTATTCTTTTACTGGCATAAGGAATTTTAGAGATGTTGGTTATTACTTGTGTAAGCCACTGTTTTTCTTTTTTCCTAGTACTCACCTATTTCATCAAAAAAACTGTAATAGACAAACTACAACATAGGCGTCCCCTCTGAGCCCTCTCTCAAATTCCTTTTACCATTTCTACACCCTTTGAGCAAAGGCCTGCACCGGACATATTGCGAGACCGTTGAGATAAAAAAAGGAAATCGAGGGGAAGATCAGAGCAGGACGCTATGCTGAACATCATATGTCAATTGCAAATGAAGAACGTAGTGGACGTTAAAGTGGAAAGAGTGATGCGGAGTTCGGGGTTGAGAAAACCTCTTTTTCTATAAGCAATGTTAGGAATTAGAAAATTCAGTCGTTAAAGAGTCGGTCACACTCAAGTATATGTATTTGATAGAAAGCTCGTAGTCGTAGTCGTGTTATGTTAGTAAGTAGTTTGTTAAGTAACACCGTGGAGGACGGACGGGTCTTTACCCACTGTATGCCTGATCCACAGCCCGTAAGTGGCGTTTATTTGTAAGAAACTATAAATACCCTCTACCTCCCAAGGTATAGGGTTGGAGCTTCAATACCATTTTTCTTTGTTTCACATAGTTCCCAACTCTCTTCCCTTTCTCTCTCTAGAACTTTCTCTCTCTAAACATCTTGAACGCCACTTGTGATTATGGTTTAATGTGTTTGTGAAATCCTATATCCTACAATTGGTATCAAGAGCCATGCTTTGATCATCTCTCTTACATATCCTTGGATTTCTAGTGGTTTTAGATGGTTTTTTAGTTTGAAAAAGTTTAGTGGTTTTTGCATCATTTGGATCATTTCTAGTGTTAAAGTTTGAATTTTGGGTGTACTTTTTGTGTTTAGAATCATTGTAAGTGATTGGTTTTTAATTTGGTAAGCTTGAATCACTGTGGTTGAGCTTGTTTTGGATTGAAAAGTGTGTTTTTAAAGTTTTTCTTGTTAGCGACTTGGTTCTCGTAGTGTTTTTCATCGTAGCGACTTGCTTCAGTAAAAGGTAGCGAGTTGTAGTGTAAATTTTTAGCGATTTGGTCCTAGCGACTTGTCTATTGAGACAAGCCGAAAAATAGTACAACTTAGTGGATTCTCCACTACGGCTAGCGACTTGGTGAAGTTAGCGACTTGCTTTCAATTTTGTTGGCGACTTGTACTTAGCATTCTTAGCGACTTGGTGTTAGCGACTTGGACCTTAGCGAGTTGCTCTTTAGCGACTTGACTGTGTAGCGACTTGGTGCTTTAGCGACTTGTGTCCAGCGACTTGGGTCTTAGCGACTTGGTCTTAGCGACTTGGTTCACAGGAAATTGAGATCTTAGCGAGTTGCTACTTAGCGACTTGGTGCTTAGCGACTTGGTTCAAGAATTCTTAGCGAATTGGTTGACTTTTTGTTTGTAATACGGTTTTCTATTGATTTAGTAAAATCCCGTGAAAGAATCTATTTCCCGGCTTAATCATAGAGTTATAAAATCCCGTGTAATCTATTAACATGTCTACCAACATACCTACAATTATCTCCACTGTTGCTGAGGATGTTTAAGCAGCTGGTTCAGATACTCGTCCACCTATGCTTGACAGAACTGACTACGACTCTTGGGCTCAACAAATCAGATTGTATTGTCTTGGAAAGGAAAATGGAGTCAACATTCTCAAATCTATTGATGAAGGACCTTATCAGATTGAGACTACAAGAGACTTAATTTATACAGCTGCAGATGAAACAATGATCTATGGAATAGACAGACCAAAGACGTATGATGAGCTCAATGATAAGGAGAAAAAGAGATTCGATGCTGATATCAGGGCTTCTAACATTATACTTCAGGGTCTTCCAAAAGATATCTACAAGCTTATCAATCACAACACTGAAGCCAAGGCAGTATGGGATAATGTCAAGATGCTTCTCTCAGGTTCTGAATCAACCAAGGAAGACAGAGAATCACAACTGTATGATGAGTTTGAGCACTTCAAAATGAAACCAGATAAGAGTGTCTATGAGTACTACGTGAGATTCCATAAGCTTGTGAATGACATAAGGAACATCAAAATGACCATGCCAAACATTCAGCTGAACTCAAAGTTTGTGAACAACATGAATCCCGAATGGCACAATTTTGTCACCTCTGTGAAGTTAACCAAAGGATTGAAGAATACAAACTATGAGCAGCTGTATGCCTTCCTTCTTCAAAATGAGAGACATGCCATGTTTGAAAAAAGGATTCTTGATCAGTTCAAAACCAACCAAGGAGAAACAAGCTCATCAAATGATTCAACAGCTTTTTACACAAATGTTGGAATTACCACCAAAGCTTCTCAAGTCATACCCATGGGTTATGGTAATTACAAGCTCATCCCTAATCCAGCATATAAGCCTCCTGACCCAAACACATTCATGGAAAACCTCATCATATCAACTGTGTCTCATGGTTAGTCAAAACATGAACTCTCTCCCACACACAAACAATAACCTCAGAACATCATCCAATCCACACAATCAAGCTACTGTCAGAGATGGGAAGGTTATGGTGCAACCAGTTCAAGAAAGGCAGTATGAACAGGGAAGAGGTGGAGTTGGTAGAGGATATGTGGCAAATCAGAATCGTGGAAAGAATCCAAATTAGGGTCAAGCTAAGCCAATTAAGTGCTAGAACTGTGGTGGTGATGGACACATAGCAAGGAACTGCACTTCTCCAAAACGCCCTCAAAATGCAGAGTACTTCAAAGACAAGATGTTACTTGTGCAAGCTCAGGATAATGGAGATGTGTTGGATGAAAAGGAGTTGTTGTTTCTTGCTGAGGGCAATGCAAAGACATATGATGCAGATGTGGATGAGCAACCAATTCAGGAGATAGGTCATAATCATTAGAATGCCTTTCAAGTCGCTGACTGTGATGCATATGACTCTGACATTGATGATGAACCTACTGCACAGACTATTTTCATGGCTAGCATTTCTCCAATGGTCTCTCCAAAGGTCCCCTCACCACAGCAAGCTGGTCCATCCAAAGAATCAATCATCTCAGAGGTATTAAAAGTATACGATGATGTTGATGAGCAAAAGATACATGACAAAGTACAATCAACTGAAACTTTTGAGTCAGATATTGAAAATATGGGTAATATACATGTTTTCCCATATGATCAATATATGAAACAAAGTGAAAGCGAGACTGTACCAAGTGATGCATCTTCTGCAGTCAATGATGACTATATTTTTTATGAATACACTGCATGTGCCCCTGAGGATTCTGTTATTTCTGAACTAAATGCCTATAAAGAACAAGTTGCTATTTATGAACAGCGTGCTAAGTTTGAGTTAACCACCCGTGAGCAGGAAATGGATGACCAAATACGTACAATTATTAGAAAAAGCAATTTTAGAGAAGAAGTATTAAAACAAGAGTTAAGCTCCTTACAAGAAAAGCTTTCTAAAACTGCTAAGCAAAACCAAGAACTTCAAAAAAATGTTAAAATGCTTAAGCAAGAAGTCAATGCTAAGGAATCAAAACTTTTGAATGATTTTTCCAATCTAAAAACTTTGAAAAACAAGCTTGAAAATAAATTGTACGTACAAGGGAACACCATTCAGACTGCTCACATGATCACTAAGCATAGAGTTCTCAGCGATAAGCATAGTACCCCCATTATAAAGGAATCCAACCCTGAGTATGGTAAGATAGCAAAAGCTGCTCAAAATATAATCTATGATGGCAATGAGATTCTTAAACCTAGACAGAAACCTAGTTGCATTGAATGCACTGAGGAAGATAGAAAATTAGATGATGCATCTAGGGAGAAAATGAATAAGAAGCTTAACGATCTTGCGTGTAAAAAGAATAACATAACGATCAAACCCCATGATTACACTAAGGAAAATTGGATATCCTTGAACATGTTTAAGCCTCAAACTCAATTAACCCCAGAACAGATCTTTTGGAAGAAAGATATGGATAAGCTAAAAGTTAATGTACTTGTTGAAACATACACTCCTCTTAGGAAAATGCCTGCAGCTACTGTGTATCCTCCAAATACACCAATTCATCTAGTTCCTCGATCTATTGCCACTAATAGCAAGACCTTAATCAGCCTGTATGTTGTTTATCAGTTGTTTGTTGATTTTGAGAAAACATGTAAGAAGAGAATCACACCTACATGGATAACTAAGGGGGAAAGGGGTTTTGAGCAAACTAAAGAATGTTATTTAACTGAGGTCATTCCTTTCTTTAAACAATTTAAAGGTCAATTTGAGAGTCTTCAAAAAGGAATTAATTCTGATATTAAAGAAATGGAAAAGGAATTTGATGCAATGATAGTTGAGGTCAATGGCTATGAACAGGAACTCAAATACAATGAAGTTGAAAGAAAGAACTTGCATATTTTAAATGAGAATTTGATTTCGAGTTCTGTTGCTCAAGATGTGTTTTATACTGTTACCAGTGTTCTAAAAGGCGCGCCATGGCGCCGCCAAGGCGTCGCCAAGGCGCGAGGCGTGGCCTCGGCGCCACGAAATGGACCAAGGTGCGAGGTTTAGGCGTCGTGTGAAAAGGCGTGGAATAAGGCGTGAAAATGCGTGAAAAGGCGCGCCTTTTGGTAAGGCGTTGCGCCATTTTTAGAAGCGTTTAAGGGATTTACGGATTTGGGCTTGAATTTCTAGTATTTGGAATATTTCCTTCTTGGGCCTCGTAATTTCAAACATTAATTCCTACTTGGGCCTCGTATTTGCATCTGGCTATTTGGGATTTAGGATTTAGTATTTGAAATTGTTCTTAAAAAATGATATAAAATTATAAATATATAAATTTATAAATATTTTTTGCCGCCTTAAGCACGCCTTAAGAAACGCCAAAGCTTTGCAAAGGCTCGTAAAGCTTGATTGAGCTTGAAAACAAAAACTCAGAACTAAGTGAGAAAATTGATCAGGATGATCACGATAATTTGGTAAAACATCTTTCTAAACTAGAAGTTGAACATTTTAATTTACAATTAAAATATCAACATCTTAAAGAAAATGTCAAAACCTCAAATATCAAGACATCCTCAGATGTTCCAGAGTTTGATGCAGTTTTTCAGATAAACAAACGTGACGAACATATTCAAGCTCATTGTAACACGATCAGAAAATTGAAAGCCCAAATCTCTCAATTAAAGGGTGAAAAGAACAATGTGACTGGCTCCCAAGTGCCTCCTCCTTTAGATTCTCAATATTCTCAAACTTTTCATCTTCAAAACTTAGTTAATGCTTTACAAAAAGAAAACGAGAGTTTTCTAGAAGAAAATGAAAAAGTTAAACGACACTTTAAAGAGTTATATGATTCAATGAAAGTAACTCGTGACAAAAACAACGAAAAAATAATGTCTTTACAAAAGGAAATTGAGAATCTGAGGAGTCAAGAAAAAGGGAAACTGCCACTTGTTTTTAATGAGAATGTTGCATCAAAGTCATTCTCAGACTGCAAATATACTGTGACTGTTAAATATATTCCTCCTCATCTTAGGAATAATGAACCTGTGTTTCACAACTATTGTGCTCACCTTAAGGATAGTCTAGAATGTCTCCGTGAGACTGTGGAAGAGGATTTTATAAATAAGCCTCTTGACAGTGAAATTAGGTTTGCGTGCATTCAAGCCAAACGATCTTAAGAACTGCTAGAATGTTTAATAGCAACATGTCCTAAATCCTTGGGTGCAAAAGGAAAAGCTGTGATGCCTTGTTCTATGCCTAGTGCCAAGCATACAAACTATTCTATGCCCAGTTTTAAGAAACTGAACACTAATGTGCCTTCAAGTAGTTCAGATCCCTGCACTTCTAGTTCAGGAATGCAAAAAGTAGCAAAACCAACTAATGTTCCAATTCCCTCTACAGGAGTAAGAAGTGACACCAAAGCAAGCGGGTCAAAGCCTCAAGGCAACACAAAGAATGATAGGACCTTGCATGCTAGGAATGTTCAGTGGAAGAGAGTAGAAGATCACCTTAGGGAGAATTTGAATAAGACGAATCGTGTTGATTCTAGTGTTAGCTCTAAGCGTACTGTAATTAATGCGAATTCTACTACTTTTGGCAAAACATGTAATGATGATTGCGTGGTTTCTGTTACTAATCTTGAATGTGGTGTGAATGATTTGTCTAATGTTGTTAAATGCCCAGCTAAAATTGTTAATGTTAAAATTCAAGCTAAAAAGGCAAAAAGGCAAAGGCGAAAGAAAGTTAAAAAACAGTGGAAACCCACAGGAAGGAAATTTAGTAATATAGGTTATCAATGGATACCTACTGACCATAAGATTAATGTGCTGTGCCCTAAATTTGCTAAGTCAATGCCCACTAGAAAATGGATGCCTACTGGTAGAACTATTCCCTTAAGAAGTGAACACACTTTGAATAGGTCAAATACGGACACTAGCACTGCATTTATTTATGATGATTCCATTGCTTCTACTTCTGATGTGGGTGTTCCAATCACTGTTACTAACCAAATGGAACCCATTCTTCCATGGGGATCCCAATTATCCAGTTATCCATTCTTGTTTGTTTTCAACTGCAGATCGTTCAAATCGTTCTGTGGTACCTGGACTCAGGCTGTTCCAAGCATATGACTGGAGACCGGTCACGGCTCATTAACTTTGTGAGTAAATTCATCAGAACTGTGAGATTCAGAAATGATCATTTTGGTGCTATTATGGGTTATGAAGATTACGTGGTCGGAGACACTGTGATTTCCAGGGTATATTATGTTGAAGGTCTTGGACATAATCTATTTTCTGTCGGACAATTTTGTGACTCGGATTTAGAAGTGGTCTTCAGGAAACATACTTGCTTTGTTAAAGAACTTGATGGTATGGAAATTCTCAGAGGAACTCGTGGTTCAAACTTATACACCATCTCTATCGAAGATATGATGAAATCTTCACCCATCTGCTTACTGTCAAAGGCGTCCAAAACTAAGTCATGGCTATGGCACCGTCGTCTCAATCACTTGAACTTTGGTACCATAAACAATCTTTCCAGAAAGGACTTAGTTGTAGGTTTACCTATACTAAAGTATGAAAAGGATCATCTTTGTTCAGCATGCCAATTGAGAAAAAGCAAGAAGTATGCCCACAAACCCAAACCTACAAACTCAGTTACAGAAGTTCTTCATACAATTCACATGGATTTATGTGGACCCATGAGAGTGCAGAATATCTTTGGGAAGAAATATGTGTTAGTTGTGGTTGATGATTACTCTCGATTCACCTGGGTTAAGTTCTTAAGGACAAAGGATGAAACTCCAGATATCATCATCAAACTTATCAAACAGCTGCAGGTTCGACTTAACAAAACTGTCAGAATCATCCGAACAGATAATGGAACTGAGTTTGTTAATAAACAACTTAGTGAGTTTTATGAAAGTGTTGGAATCAATCATCAAAGAAGTGTTCCACGAACTCCTCAACAGAACGGTGTACTTGAAAGACGAAATCGAACTCTTGTGGAAGCCGAAAGAACAATGCTGATTTACTCAAAGGTTTCAATGTTTCTCTGGGCTGAAGCCATTGCCACTGCATGCTACACTCAAAATCGATCCCTATTTCACACTGCTCATGGAAAAACTCCATATGAACTTGTCCACAATAGAAAACCTAATCTCTCATTCCTTCGTGTGTTTGGTGCATTATGTTATCCAACTAATGAGGGCCAAGACTTAGGAAAACTTAAAGCTAAAGCGGACATTGGAGTTTTTGTAGGATATGCACCAAACAAAAAGGGATACCGAATTTACAACAAAAGAACCCGAAATATTATGGAAACAATTCACGTTACGTTTGATGAGCTGACCGGTCCAATGGCTCCAGGAAAACCCAATTCTGGACCCGCATCATCAAGTAGTCCCATCAGTTCTACTCTTGTTTACGACTCCTCACCAGCAACTCCTTATGTACCTCCTTCAGAAGATGATTTGAAGAAATTATTTGATCCAATGTTTGATGAACACTATGAGCCAAGTGCTAATGATATGTCAGTTCCATCAACAGAGGCTGCCTCTATCCCTGTCAATGAAGTTAACCCTTTAGTATCAATGTCATTAAGTCAAGAAGCGCCTGCTGCTGATCACTCTGTCTCATCAACAAATCATCAATCATCGAGTGTACACAATGGAAATGTTGCTGCTGTTACAGATGATGAAAACCCTTTTGCTCCTCCAGAAGATGAACCTTTTGAAAACATATTTGCTCCTGAATCATCATCAGAAACCATCATCATCAGGAGATATAGACTCTGCTACTTCAGTTCCTCAACAACAACCACATGAACATCTTAGAAAATGGATACATGATCATCCATTGGACAACATCATTGGAAACCTCTCTCGTCCAGTATCCACACGGAAACAACTTGCAACCGATGCCTTATGGTGCTTCTTCAACTCCGTACTCTCTAAGATCGAACCAAAAGACATGAAAACTGCCATGAATGAAGAAAGCTGGTTCAATGCCATGCATGAAGAAATTCATGAGTTTGATCGAGTAGATGTATAAGAATTAGTACCTACTCCTGATTGTGCCATGATCATTGCTCTAAAGTGGATCTTCAAAGTAAAGCTTGATGAGCATGGTGATGTATTGAATAACAAGGCTCGATTAGTTGCAAAAGGATACCATCAAGAGGAGGGTATTGACTTTGAAGAATCATTTGCTCCAGTTGCTCGTATCGAGGCAATCAGAATTTTCTTGGCTAATGCTGCAAGTAAGAACATGGTAGTTTATCAGGTGGATGTAAAGACGGCATTTCTTAACGGAGATCTTAAAGAAGTCGTATACATCAGCCAACGTGAAGGCTTTGTGAATCCAGAACATCCTACTCACGTCTATCGTTTGAAGAAGGCTCTTTATGGGTTTGATGAGTGTGTAAATACTCATCATTCTTGTACCATTTAAACTGCAAATTCATCTGAAAACACTCAGAAACACATCAAAATGATCGAAATATCACAAATCAGTGTTTTATGTGTTTTAAATGCAAAAATATCAAAATCAGATGAAAAACATATCAAATTTTCAAAAATTGCAGTTTCAGTCCCCCAAGTTTCTAAAATTGTCAAAACTAGTCCCTGAATCCAAATTTCAAAAGAAAAATCATCAAAGGTCCCTTTTAAATCATAACTTGTCAAATTTGGTCCTTTGGTGAAATATATAAAAAGTTTGAGAAAATTACAAAAATGGTCCTTAAAGTTTCAAAATTGGCAGAATTGGCCCCTGGAAAATGTGAAAATGGCAATTTTGGTCCTTGTAATATTACCACTTGTCAAATTCAGTCCTTGGAGCAACTTTAGGAGATTGGCAGAACAAGTCCTTCCACTTTCAGAATTGGCAAGATAAACCCTTGAGTATTAAACCTTTCCTACACCTTAGACCCTTGTCACTAACCCATTTGACCCTGCCAAATACCTTTGTGACCCTACCAATTGCCTTTTTGGACCCCCCTGTTATTAAAAGGCCAGTCAAACCTTGTTTGACCACCTGTTTCCCTCTCTCCCTCACGGGTTACACTAACACCCCATCATCACCATGCCTGCATCTCCCTGATACACTCCATCTCAACCATCATCACCCCTATTCCCCCCCTCCAAACACAAGATGCCAAGGATCATTTAATGCACTTGTGCACCTAACACTCAAGCCTTAGCTGTTAAAACTAAAATTGGCGCCAAAAAGCAATTGAATGGCCAAGATTGATTGGAGTGATCCAAGGGTTATTTTTACTAGTGGGATTTGTCCAGAGGAGAGAGATAGACAGTTTGGGTGTATAAAGAGGCCAAGAGAAGCATCAAGGAAGTAGTTAGCTTTTATTTTTTTTAACATGTATGTCGTTTGTAGTGTAATTTTGTCTTAAATACTTTCAATCTGTATTTTCAAGCTTATTTTGTATCCAATAACAGTATTTAAGTGTGTACAAGTCATTTCAAGTTTGAATTAAAAAGTAATTATCAGTTTCTACAATTTAAGTCCACTGTTAAGATATTGAATTTCAAA
Organism: Chrysanthemum seticuspe; assembly: GCA_019973895.1. Lineage (NCBI taxonomy): Eukaryota > Viridiplantae > Streptophyta > Magnoliopsida > Asterales > Asteraceae > Chrysanthemum > Chrysanthemum seticuspe. The sequence goes on from BPTQ01000002.1 coordinate 57,455,392, forward strand.
CTCCCTTGTTTAAGTATTTAGCAACTCATTTTCAACTTCAAATAAGTTCATAAAAGCTCATAAAAGCTTTGTATAAGCTTATACTTCAGTTTCATTCACTTTTGAGCCTTGGTCAAAATAAGTCAACATATGCAGAATTGGTGCAGAAATGGGACAGGATTGATGCAGGTTTGGAAATGGGTTGAAATGGAAAGCAATGGGTTGTTTGTATTAGGTTAGTGGTACTTGGTTCTCATTTTGCTAGCCATTGTGGCTTGGACAATTTGTAAGTCAAGCTTAAGCTCATTTCTTGCATAATATTTTTAGTGGTTAAAAATAGTTGTAATCTGTTCTAATAGCAGTAATTTAGTCATACTAAGTTAATGTGATCATATGTACAAGTTGGTTAAGAGTTTGGATGAGTTTGAGCTCAAATCAGTAACAGAAAGGGGTGTTTGGTTTTACTGTTCTACCTGTCATTATGGTTAATTCAGTAGCTAAGTTTCAATGGTTCATGTTTAATAAGTGTAATTGAGCTCAACTGAGTCAATATATTGGGTCTGCAACACCCCAAGTCAACTTTATACCAAAATCTGTCTCACTGTTACCTGTTGGGGATTTGGGATTAGCAAATCATCAATTTGTGTTTAGAAATCCATAAGTTTGTTTGCATTACAATTGTTTTATCATATTACATCAGTGTTAAGCCAAAAATTTGATCTAAAGTTCAAATTAGTCAAAGTTCATCAATATCTTGAAAAGTCAAAAAAGTGTGAAAATCTGTTTTAGGCTCAGTTACAAGGAATTTTCTTGAGTTCATGTTTGGGTCTTATCAAGTGAATCTTGGTGTTTCAAAAAGCTCAGCTGGTCCTCTTTCTTATAAGCATTTTTGTAGAATTTTGTGATTTATTTAGAAGCCCCAAACAGTCCTCTCTTTTAGGCCAAATTTGCCCTGCTCACTGCTCAGTTAATACTGAGAATTTTCTCAGAATTGGTGCAGCTTGCACAGGGCTCAATAGAGCTAGCCATTGTCTGATTTTTGGTCTAGATACTCTCACCCAGGTCCTTTACCAGTTCCAATTGGTAGATTTCCATTTGAGCTTATTTTCAAGCTTGTGCATGTGTCCAAACTTAGCACTCAAAATCTGTTTTAGACTTAAAATTCATAGACCTCAAAACCTTGCAGTTTGCTATTCAGTGATTTTAACCTGTTGTTTTAAGTTGCATTTGGTCATTTTGAGTAGATTAGAGCTTCTGTTAACAGTTGGTTCACTTTGGTGCTCATTTGCTTATTTTAGTGCTTATAAATAAGCACTTGTTTAAGCAGTTTCATAATTCTCCAAACAAGTGCCTGTTTTTCCAATTTTCTCATATTCCTAATATCATTTTAGACTTTTCCTGAAATTTTCAGATTTTTCTAAGTTGTTTAGCTATTTTTCCTAATTTAAAGTAGTTTTTAAGCAATTTTAAATAGCATTTAATATAAAAAATTCAGAAAAGGTTCAAAAAAATAATTTTTCAATTTTATTAAGTTTAGATAAATATAAGAAGTGAAAAAAGTAATTTTCCAGATTTTTCATAGTTTATTTGGTAATTTTTAGTAATTTAAATAGTTTTTAATAGTTTAAAATTCATAAAAAATAGAAAAATAATCAGAAAAATACAAAAATAGTTTTGAAAATTCTAGTTTGATATTTTAGACTTTTCCATTTCATAATTTTATTTTTCTAGCTTTATTTCCTAATTTTTTGTATTTTAGGTAATTATTAAATAGTTAAAATTAGTTTTTAATTAATAGTAATTAATTAATTAGTCATAAAAATAATTTTCTTTTTCTATAAATTTTCTTATATCATTAGGTTTGTAAAAATATCATTTTCATATTTTTAGGGTTAATATTGCTTTAGTTTCACGTTTTTATTTGTACGTCGCGTAGATTTTAATTTCAGATTTATAAAAACATAAAAACAAAAACATCATTGTAAAAATAGTGATAGCGTTTATTTAATAGATTTTATCTTTTTAATTTCCTTTAATTTTCATTTAAGCCGTTGTAATTTGTTGGCTTTTCCCGTAGTTATAATCATAACCAAATCCTTTTTCCGTTCAAACTCCTCGATCACTGTACGTTTGATAAATCATTGCATAGCTCGCTGGGACATAACGACCCGGGGAAACATTATACTCCTCAGATCTTCATTGATTTCGTGCTTAAGCTGTTTTAGGTTTTCTTACGCTTGCGTGAGAGAACTTGACGGTTTTGCGCGCATCAAATTTTTGGCGCCGCTGCCGGGGAGCTGTGCTGATTATCTCCCGTGTAGCAGATTAGTTGTTTGAATCCTCACTCATTTGTTTATATCATCCATCTATCATCTATATATATATCCATATTTTCTTATAAAAAATCCAAAAACCCCAAAACAGCCAAAAACGTATAAAACACAAAAATATTTTTCTTTTGTTTCTATATATGTATCAAACAATAAAAATACAAAAAAAGATTCGTCGTTTTCTTTAATAATAACAACTTAAAAGATTACCACCGCAAACCAAGGCAGTGCACTACCTAACTGGGGGTGCGACCATAATAAGTTCCCGAACTAAAGATTTAAAACTTGCCTTTGTGTCCATTGTGATTGGTGTACCTTTTTCAAAGAAGCCATTCATTTTGGATTATTGGTTAAGTTCACTGTTGTTTTGCCTCGATCTTGTGTTAATTGATTTTGTTGTGATATCGACGTTTCAGAACCAGAAAACCCAAAAGATTCTTCTCACCCCAATTTTTATAAAACGTCTTCATAATTCTCATTCTCATCTGAATGATTTTCATAATTCCCATTTCTCTCCTTAACTCTGAGATTCCTTAGAGTTATCTCTAGTGCATGCGCACTCGTTCTTCTAGATCATTGAGTCCTTTGCGTGATCTAGCAGAAATTCCAAGAAGACGTTCTCGTAGACGTGCTGCCCAAATAGTCGAACCCGAGATTCGTACTATTTCAAACAACACCATGGCAGACGAACGTACTATGGCGGAAATGCTCCAAGCACCCACCGAGGGTTATGGAGATGCCATTGTTTTACCCGTAATCAGCTCTGATCACTTTGAATTGAAGACACATTTGATCACACTTGTGTCTACGAATCAATTCCGCGGGACTGATCGAGAAGACCCGTATGCACACATCCGTTGGTTTAACAAGTTGACTTCAACTATCAATTTCAAGGATGTGCCACAAAAAGTGATCAAGTTGATGCTATTTCCATTCTCACTTGAGGGGGCAGCCCGGATTTGGCTGGAAAAAGAACCCCCTCGATCCATCGAAACTTGGGAGGATCTTGTTCAAAAGTTTGTGAATTACTTCTTTCCTCCATCAAAGACGACTAATCTTAAAAATGAAATTTCTGGATTTCGTCAAAATTTCGATGAAAATTTTGGAGAGGCATGGGAGAGATTCAAAGATCTCCTCGGGAAATGCCCCCATCATGAATTCACGGAGCTTCAACAAGTCAATATCTTTTACAATGGGTTGAACGGAAACGATCAAGATTCCTTGAATGCAGCCGCAGGAGGCAATATCTTGAATCGTAAACCTAAAGATGTGATTGAGATTTGCGAGCAAAAATCAAAAGTTCCTATTTCTCGCAACAAAGTCAATGTTCCGAACACTCCTGCTTCTTCATCCGGTAACTCTTCCGAGTTAGCCGCTCCGTTAGCCGCTCTAACGGACATCATCCATTGTATGATAAAAGAGGTAAAGGAAATCAAAAGCGAAATTCATAAGCCCGAACCAGTCAAAGCCGTAAACAAGGTGTGTGAAACTTTTAGTGGTCCACATGCGTATTATGATTGTCAAGCAACCGATGCTTCCTTTTACCAAGCTCCCGTAGCTTCGGTAAACCACAATCAATACCGACCACAAGCTGATCCTCACTACCGTGCACATAGCGGTATGACACCACCTGGTTTTCCTCCTGTGCAAAACCATGGCAATCAAAACCATGGCAATCAAAATCGCTTTGTTCCGAATCAAGGACAAAATTTCAATCAAAACCGGAACAATTTCAACCAACCTCAACCATATCAAGCTCCAAATCATCAAAGTTATCAACCACCTCCTCAAGCTCCCATGCCAAATGACTTCATGAAAATGACTGAGGCAAACATGCGTTCAATGCAAACTCAGATCAATAACATGAGAGGTGAGCTAAAAAGGGAAATTGATACAACACTGTCTCGGCAGACAAATGAGTTAAAGAATATGATGAGCAGTTTCATGAACATGAATATGAACAAAGCCTCGCCATCTTCTGGAGGACTCCCAGGCAATACTATTCCTAATCCCAATGCCGAGTTGAAAGCCGTCACCACTCGTAGTGGTAAGACGCACAATGGACCTACGACTCCTATGCCCCCTCCTCCTGTGGCATTTAGTCAAGTTACCAAGGAGACAACGGACAAGGTGCATTATTCAAGCCCACGAAGTACCGCACACGTCCCACCTTCGGTAGTCCAAGCCTTAAGTCCGGAACCCGAAGTTCCGAAGAAAAATCTTGAGCCAGAAAACACTTCCATCCCGGCTCAAAAGTCTAGTCAGCTTCCTTACCCATCAAGAATGAATGATGAGAAGCTCAAAGACAAAAACAAAGAGCAAATGGAAAAAATTTTCCAAATCTTCAATGAGCTTCACTTTGATATAAGCTTCGTTGATGCTCTCGTTCTAATGCCTAAATTTGCATCCACGCTTAAAGGCTTACTTACCAACAAAGATAAGCTATCAGAGATGGCTAAAACTCCCCTAAATGAGCAATGCTCAGCAGCCATTCTTAATAAGCTTCCCGAAAAGCTTGAAGACCCTGGCCGGTTTTTAATCCCGTGTGATTTCTTGGGGATGTTTCAATGCTCCGCCTTGGCCGATCTTGGCGCTAGCATTAACCTCATGCCTCTCTCAGTGTGGAAGAAACTGTCTCTTCCTGAACTTTCATCCACTCGTATGACACTCGAGCTAGCGGATCGTACCGTAACTCGTCCACTTGGGATAGCCGAGGATGTCGTGATGAAAGTGGGAAAGTTTCACTTTCATGCTGACTTTGTTGTAGTAGACTTCGATGCAGATCCTAGAGTTCCCCTCATCTTAGGGAGAGCTTTCTTAAGAACGAGTCGTGCTCTGATCGATGTGTTTGCTGAAGAGTTGACCATACGGGTTGACAACGAAGAGCTCACGTTAAATATCAACCAGAACTCCAAACCTTTGTACAAACAGAGTGTTGCCACAATTGATCAAAAATCTGAAAGAATCAATGCAACGCTCTCAAATTTCACGGTTAAGAGTGTTCACCAAAAACGTGCTGAGCTCAAAGCTTTGAAAATTACCCCTGGTTCAAGCAAATGGTTTGAAAGCTGTACCAGGGAAGTCAAGAGTGTTCTTGATGATGATGACGATGATCTAGAATCGGAGACTTCATCGGAAGTGGTGGAAACTGCTAGCTCTAAGAGCACACCACTTGTCCCACCTCCGGAATCAGTTTGTCGCATCGAGATTGTTAAATATGTGGATGAAACCAAACTCTCTTCAGTTTCATCTGAGTTGGATGATGATGTTTGTGATCCAATGGGAGACATTCTTCCCATTGATGAATCGCTCAAAAATGATCCATCATCTTCTAGTCCTATTCCCGACTCTTCCATCCCTTCTCTCACTCCTGATGAGGAAGATGACAACTTTTGGAATGAAGTCGATGCATTTCTTAGTGATGAGTCAATTCCAACGGGAATTGATAACACTTACCTTGATCCGGAGGGAGACATCCTTTTTCTGGAAAGTTTGTTGATTGAAGAACCATTTCCCACCCTCCCTCCCGGACATCTTCTTGACAATCACCATCTAAGCTTCAAGTTTAAGCTTAAAAATGTCAAAACTGGTGATTTGCTTCTCTCTACTGAAGAATGGACATGCATTCTCATGTACGTCTTTATTCCATTCTTCACAGATGGTGTGGTTGCTCTTTCCCTTTTCTCTTTCGGGAATGAGGACACCATCTTTGACCCCGGTATCATCCTTTATAGTTTCTACTATTAAACAATACCGCGGTTATATCTCGTCGGAGTGGAACTTTCTGATGTTCATATGTTCATTAACATTGTGAACGAAAGTCCGATCGAGATTGGTTTTCCACGTTACTTTCCCCATGAACAAATCAATACGGGGTCGAGTCAAGCTAGCGACTCGGGAATCAAAAACAGTAGCATGCCATATGGGTTTTCACCCATATTTCTGTCTTCTCACCTCTTTCTACCACCCTAGTGTGGGGGCGGGGGTTGCCCACATGTTTCAAAAAAAAAAAAAAAAAAAAAAAAATCCTCTTTCTAAATAATGGCCGTAATATTTCCATTTTACATTCTTTGTTTCGGCATAACCGCCGGTACTTTGAATATTGAGGGCAATATTCATTTCTAAGTGTGGGGGGGAATTCTCACGAATTTTATCATATAATTATACTGATTCCCCCGTTTTTGGCCAAATTTTTTTTTGGAGTAAGTGTTTTACACTTTCTCGCTTGGTTATCAGTCCGACATGTCTGTAAGACAAAAGGATTGGCTAATCCAGGAGCAAACGGCTCTTGGTAAAGATATCTCAAATCCGTTTATATGGCTTGCAATTTGCCCAAAATTGTATGGTTCTCAACTCACCATATCCTTAAAAGTGAAGAGTTGACTAGCCCGCAAGATTATGGCTTGTGGTAAAGGCAGTGGAAAAAAACATAATTGGTAATCAGCTCACCAAAGATAATATTGATAATTTATCTAAGAGTTGGCTAGTCCAGAAGGGTACGGCTTCTGGTAAAGACAAAATCAAATCCGTTGGAAGCTGGTGGTTTGCTCAAAATCACATGGTTATCGGTGTACCATGGTTCTTACTTGAACTGAAACATTTGGCTACTCCAGAAGTAATGGATTTTGGTAAAGAGTTTAAAATCCATTATGTTTTCTCAAATCATTGCTAGGGACTAGCAATATCTCAGTGTGGGGGATTGATGAGTGTGTAAATACTCATCATTCTTGTACCATTTAAACTTCAAATTCATCTGAAAACACTCAGAAACACATCAAAATGATCAAAATATCACAAATCAGTGTTTTATGTGTTTTAAATGCAAAAATATCAAAATCAGATGAAAAACATATCAAATTTGCAAAAATTGCAGTTTCAGTCCCCCAAGTTTCTAAAATTGTCAAAACTAGTCCCTGAATCCAAATTTCAAAAGAAAAATCATCAAAGGTCCCTTTTAAATCATAACTTGTCAAATTTGGTCCTTTGGTGAAATATATAAAAAGTTTGAGAAAATTACAAAAATGGTCCTTAAAGTTTCAAAATTGGCAGAATTGGCCCCTGGAAAATGTGAAAATGGCAATTTTGGTCCTTGTAATATTACCACTTGTCAAATTCAGTCCTTGGAGCAACTTTAGGAGATTGGCAAAACAAGTCCTTCCACTTTCAGAATTGGCAAGATAAACCCTTGAGTATTAAACCTTTCCTACACCTTAGACCCTTGTCACTAACCCATTTGACCCTGCCAAATACCTTTGTGACCCTACCAAATGCCTTTTTGGACCCCCCCTGTTATTAAAAGGCCAGTCAAACCTTGTTTGACCACCTGTTTCCCTCTCTCCCTCACGGGTTACACTAACACCCCATCATCACCATGCCTGCATCTCCCTGATACACTCCATCTCAACCATCATCACCCCTATTCCCCCCCCCTCCAAACACAAGATGCCAAGGATCATTTAATGCACTTGTGCACCTAACACTCAAGCCTTAGCTGTTAAAACTAAAATTGGCGCCAAAAAGCAATTGAATGGCCAAGATTGATTGGAGTGATCCAAGGGTTATTTTTACTAGTGGGATTTGTCCAGAGGAGAGAGATAGACAGTTTGGGTGTATAAAGAGGCCAAGAGAAGCATCAAGGAAGTAGTTAGCTTTTATTTTTTTTAACATGTATGTCGTTTGTAGTGTAATTTTGTCTTAAATACTTTCAATCTGTATTTTCAAGCTTATTTTGTATCCAATAACAGTATTTAAGTGTGTACAAGTCATTTCAAGTTTGAATTGAAAAGTAATTATCAGTTTCTACAATTTAAGTCCACTGTTAAGATATTGAATTTCAAACTCCCTTGTTTAAGTATTTAGCAACTCATTTTCAACTTCAAATAAGTTCATAAAAGCTCATAAAAGCTTTGTATAAGCTTATACTTCAGTTTCATTCACTTTTGAGCCTTGGTCAAAATAAGTCAACATATGCAGAATTGGTGCAGAAATGGGACAGGATTGATGCAGGTTTGGAAATGGGTTGAAATGGAAAGCAATGGGTTGTTTGTATTAGGTTAGTGGTACTTGGTTCTCATTTTGCTAGCCATTGTGGCTTGGACAATTTGTAAGTCAAGCTTAAGCTCATTTCTTGCATAATATTTTTAGTGGTTAAAAATAGTTGTAATCTGTTCTAATAGCAGTAATTTAGTCATACTAAGTTAATGTGATCATATGTACAAGTTGGTTAAGAGTTTGGATGAGTTTGAGCTCAAATCAGTAACAGAAAGGGGTGTTTGGTTTTACTGTTCTACCTGTCATTATGGTTAATTCAGTAGCTAAGTTTCAATGGTTCATGTTTAATAAGTGTAATTGAGCTCAACTGAGTCAATATATTGGGTCTGCAACACCCCAAGTCAACTTTATACCAAAATTTGTCTCACTGTTACCTGTTGGGGATTTGGGATTAGCAAATCATCAATTTGTGTTTAGAAATCCATAAGTTTGTTTGCATTACAATTGTTTTATCATATTACATCAGTGTTAAGCCAAAAATTTGATCTAAAGTTCAAATTAGTCAAAGTTCATCAATATCTTGAAAAGTCAAAAAAGTGTGAAAATCTGTTTTAGGCTCAGTTACAAGGAATTTTCTTGAGTTCATGTTTGGGTCTTATCAAGTGAATCTTGGTGTTTCAAAAAGCTCAGCTGGTCCTCTTTCTTATAAGCATTTTTGTAGAATTTTGTGATTTATTTAGAAGCCTCAAACAGTCCTCTCTTTTAGGCCAAATTTGCCCTGCTCACTGCTCAGTTAATACTGAGAATTTTCTCAGAATTGGTGCAGCTTGCACAGGGCTCAATAGAGCTAGCCATTGTCTGATTTTTGGTCTAGATACTCTCACCCAGGTCCTTTACCAGTTCCAATTGGTAGATTTCCATTTGAGCTTATTTTCAAGCTTGTGCATGTGTCCAAACTTAGCACTCAAAATCTGTTTTAGACTTAAAATTCATAGACCTCAAAACCTTGTAGTTTGCTATCCAGTGATTTTAACCTGTTGTTTTAAGTTGCATTTGGTCATTTTGAGTAGATTAGAGCTTCTGTTAACAGTTGGTTCACTTTGGTGCTCATTTGCTTATTTTAGTGCTTATAAATAAGCACTTGTTTAAGCAGTTTCATAATTCTCCAAACAAGTGCCTGTTTTTCCAATTTTCTCATATTCCTAATATCATTTTAGACTTTTCCTGAAATTTTCAGATTTTTCTAAGTTGTTTAGCTATTTTTCCTAATTTAAAGTAGTTTTTAAGCAATTTTAAATAGCATTTAATATAAAAAATTCAGAAAAGGTTCAAAAAAATAATTTTTCAATTTTATTAAGTTTAGATAAATATAAGAAGTGAAAAAAGTAATTTTCCAGATTTTTCATAGTTTATTTGGTAATTTTTAGTAATTTAAATAGTTTTTAATAGTTTAAAATTCATAAAAAATAGAAAAATAATCAGAAAAATACAAAAATAGTTTTGAAAATTCTAGTTTGATATTTTAGACTTTTCCATTTCATAATTTTATTTTTCTAGCTTTATTTCCTAATTTTTTGTATTTTAGGTAATTATTAAATAGTTAAAATTAGTTTTTAATTAATAGTAATTAATTAATTAGTCATAAAAATAATTTTCTTTTTCTATAAATTTTCTTATATCATTAGGTTTGTAAAAATATCATTTTCATATTTTTAGGGTTAATATTGCTTTAGTTTCACGTTTTTATTTGTACGTCGCGTAGATTTTAATTTCAGATTTATAAAAACATAAAAACAAAAACATCATTGTAAAAATAGTGATAGCGTTTATTTAATAGATTTTATATTTTTAATTTCCTTTAATTTTCATTTAAGCCGTTGTAATTTGTTGGCTTTTCCCGTAGTTATAATCATAACCAAATCCTTTTTCCGTTCAAACTCCTCGATCACTGTACGTTTGATAAATCATTGCATAGCTCGCTGGGACATAACGACCCGGGGAAACATTATACTCCTCAGATCTTCATTGATTTCGTGCTTAAGCTGTTTTAGGTTTTCTTACGCTTGCGTGAGAGAACTTGACGGTTTTGCGCGCATCAGGGTTAAAGCAAGCTCCAAGGGCATGGTATGATACGCTATCAAAGTTTCTTCTATCGACTAGATCCAGCAAAGGAGCAGTTGATCCGACATTGTTCACCAGAAAGTCAGGCAAACATTTAATTCACGTTCAAATATATGTTGATGATATTATTTTTGCCTCGACTGACCCCAATGAATGTGATCGTTTTTCAAATGAAATGGGTTCCAAATTTCAAATGTCAATGATGGGACAAAATGTCATTTTTCTTGGGATTACAAATTTTACAAAGTCCCAGAGGCATTTTTATAAATCAACCTAATATGCGAATGAGATTTTAAAGAAATTTGGATTTGATTCTAGTGACCTTGTTGACACTCCCATGATAGAGCGTACTAAACTGGATGAGGACCACTCAGGGATGATGGTAGACCAAACGAAATATCGTAGTATGATTGGATCCCTGATGTACCTCACAGCCAGTATACCAGACATTCTATTCGTTGTTTGCATGTGTGCTAGATATCAGGCTAAGCCTACCAAAAAGCACCTTGAAGTGGTTAAACGGGTCTTTCGGTATCTCCAAGGAACCATCAACATGGGACTTTGGTACCTGAAGGAAACTGGTATGTCACTAACAGCATATGCAGATGCAGATAATGCAGGATGTCAAGGAACTCGTCAAAGTACGTCAGGAGGTGCTCAGTTTTTGGGTGATAAACTTGTGAGCTGGTCTTCAAAATGAGTACTTCTATTTCCTCTATAGAGGCTGAATACATAGCCATGTCATCTTGTTGTGCTCAAATCCTATGGATGAGATCCTAATTATCTGACTATGGCTTTGAATTCAACAAAATCCCTCTGTACTGTGATAATAAAAGTGCCATTGCTCTCTCTTGCAACACCGTTAAACATTCAAGAGCCAAGCACATAGAAATTCGACATTATTTCATTCGGGAACAAGTGGAAAAAGGTATAGTGGAACTCCATTTTGGGAGGACTGAATACCAATTAGCAGACATCTTTACCAAAGCTCTTCCTAGAGAACGTTTTGAGTTTATCCTTCCACGTATTGGTCTAACGAGTCTACAACCGGAAACACTCAAGCGTCTTTAAGAGGAAGACGAGGAGTAAAGGTCGTTATTCATCTATCTCTTGTATATATTTATTCAAAAAGAAAACCATAAAAATTAGAAAATCTTGAAAAATTCCAATAAAATATTGTTATTTTGTCATGTTTTTTCTTATTCGATATCATCTACGGACTTTGTGTTGACATTCAAAGAATGTCACGGGTCTTTAGATGTTCTTCGAATGTACATAAGTTTGTTTAAAAAAAATGTGGCGGAGAAAAATGGTGGTTTACTGTTATTTCAGGCAGTAACCCGTTTTATAAAGTAAAGAACAGAGCCATGCTTTATCTTATTTTTCAAATCTCATGCTCTGATTCTTAAAACAAATGTTTGTCATCTAAAAGAAAAATGTTTATCTTTCCAAATATTTTTCCGTCTAATGATTCTTCTGAAAAATATTTGCCATCTAATGAAAACCAAATTGCTTTGAAAATACCTCGTACTCTATTATTCTTGTTAATCATCTGTGCTCATCATCTGTCAAAATCTCTATCTCTCAATCAACTATTTGTGTCATTGATTGAGGGGGAGAATGATTTCAATCGAATTGAAGAGGTTATTTTGAAAGGTTATTTTTCAACCAATTGGCACGTAAATGAGCAAGGTTATTCTTGGAAAATCAAAAAGAACAATGTTTTATACAATTGATTCAAAACCTTTGCTAATGTTATGTTTTCAAAAGATACTCTTGCATGTTTTAACAATGGAGTTTAAAGTCTGAAAATCTGATCCTTATCAGTTAAAATGTTTTTTTCAAAAGCAAGTCACTATTCTCCTAAAAAAGCTCTCAAAATTTTATTTAAATCAATAGAGATCACAACTCTCAAAGGATTTGGAAAGTGTGATCGGGGGAGAATTTGTGATTTAAATTGGATTTAAACTGATAACTTGATAATTGGTTTTATAAGGGTTTAAAGAGCTTTCCTCCCCACATGTGCCAAACGATTTCAAATTTTCCATGCACATGTTAAAGGGGGAGCATCTTTTTAAACCACAAAGAATTGAAACGTGATTGATTTCTCTCTAAGTGAAGGTTTCCTCTAGTATGTGCAAAACTCTTTCAAACCTCGAGGCACATATTGAGGGGGAGCAAACTTTTGAAAACCTCATCCTTCCCCAATATGCTTTATCTACTTGATTTAATCAGGGAAGTGATGTTGATATCTTTTAGAAAATGGTAATCAAAGAAGTTAATTCTTCCTCTTGCCTCCGTGTGCTAAAACGATTTCAAATACATGAGGCACATGTTGAGGGGGAGCTCTTTTTCTAAAAATATCAAAAACAATTCAGGTACAAAATGCTTTGATAATATATCACAAGTATCTGGATTGATTTTCAAATGGTTTTCAATTGGTTCCAATTTCAGATGAACAATACCAAATAGACCGACCAAATTTACTTTATGTACGGTGGTATAAGGATGATAAGGTTAGATATTTGCTCCCATGATCCGCCAGAACCGGAGGGATCTACCCAGGGACAGTCCACTAGTTAGTGTAGAAGTCCTTAGGTATGATGAAAAAAAAGGAGAAAAGTGAGATATGGGAAGAGTGCGGACTGAGACTGGGCTAGTACTGGAATAAACCCAACAAGGTTCTAGTTATGAAGTCTCAGTAAGCACTGAAGGGGTTGAAGAATGAAAAAGAATTAAATGTGAAAAAAGGTGAAAAGAAATAGCCCTTCATTTATTCAACCTTAGGGCAGAAACAGGGTTCAATTCATATGTTACTGGTGGTTACCAAGGTAACATCGGTATTGAAGACAAGAAGTCATGGACCCAGTGACGTACTGCACTTCAACTTCCCAAACCACTCAAGTTCTTCTTAAAAGGGCTTGTTTCATTCTCACGGGGAACCGACACTATCTATCGACTTTCTCTTAGAGATTGTTGATATTGAAGAAGGAGACCCTATCCCTAGTCTCCGGCATAGGAACCAAAATATGCACAATTGAGTCTAGAGCTACGAGATCGTCAAATAAATCTCTTTAGGACACTGTCAATGAAGACTCTCTGTTTCACACAATGTGGAAAGAGAGATTATATTTTATGAGTCCTACGCATTATCCTTGTGGTATTGCCAGAACATCTGAGTGATATGCAAACATATTCACAATGAAGATGGAAAGCCTTCTGGAGCCAACATCAAACAAGCTCCTGGTGGGTGGCATGTGAGATCTATCCAATAGATCAACCATGTGACAACTGAACAGAAACAATGGGGCGATTCAATCTTTTGAATCAATCCTGGTTCAGGTTATGGATTGACGGATACCTTTGAAAAACCGGTCATTGTGCTTAAAAACTCTTTTCGTTAGCACATCGACTGTGTTCTAATATTTCAAAATAAAAGGTGTTTATGATTGATAATTGATTTTCATTAAAACCTTCGTTGTATTGCAAAAACAATTTCCATTGAGCGGTACACGATTGTTTTTCAAATCTCTTTTCATCAATTAGTGAATCTCAATTCGCTGGTTCACTCACTCCGTGTTGTCTTCTTTGAGACGTTCCGGTTTGAGAACAGCTAGAGCAGCTGCGAAACCCTGTCAAGGAAATTCTTCGGAATTATACCTGATCACAGGCAGTACTTGTACTGATCAACGGGGAACTGTGGGCCGTGTACCTCAATTCAACAAAAGTTATCAAAGACACTTTCGTGTACTTTATTGCTAACTGTTGTATGCAGGTACGCCTGACGTTTGCAGCTGATCAGAATGAAGCGGTCAATCCATAGCCGCATGCTCACACTACACATTCATCTCTAAAGAAATCATGATAAGTGCTTCAACAAATCTGATACTTTTACTCCATGCTTCCGCTATGCTGCTGCAAATATCATGAATCAGTAAAAGATTCCGCTACTCTGATGAGAATATATCATGATCCAGAATGTGAGCATGTCGGTCCAAATGTCACAACATCACTGAATACCAACACAACAATGGATGAGTCAGAGATTTATGATTAGCTGATGATCTCAATGCTGGCTCAAAACTCATCATCACGTGGATCAGTTAAAGACCTCCACTAGAAATTATCCAAACATGCGGAACATGAAGAATCAAAGACTACGAGCTACTGAGCAAAGAACTTAATCAAGAATCCTAGAACAATCTAATGTAATATCTGTTTGTATTCATTGAAAATTGAGGTGACATCCCTTAGGGGGAGATTGTTAGGAATTAGAAAATTCAGTCGTTAAAGAGTCGGTCACCTCAAGTATATGTATTCGATAGAAAGCTCGTAGTCGTAGTCGTGTTATGTTAGTAAGTAGTTTGTTAAGTAATACCGTGGAGGACGGACGGGTCTTTACCCACTGTATGCTTGATCCACAGCCCGTAGGTGGCGTTTATTTGTAAGAAACTATAAATACCCTCTACCTCCCAAGGTAGAGGGTTGGAGCTTCAATACCATTTTTCTTTGTTTCAAATAGTTCCCAACTTTCTTCCCTTTCTCTCTCTAGAACTTTCTCTCTCTAAACATCTTGAATGCCACTTGTGATTATGGTTTAATGTGTTTGTGAAATCCTATATCCTACAAGCAAGCTTTTCAACACTCTAGGCAGTGAACCTAATCGTTGTAGTGTAGTATGGGGTAAGCCTCGGGGATTGATTTCGTTCTCAAGGGGAATAAGAATGCTAGAAAGAGATGTATGACGAGAAGGTGGGGTTGAGGATGATTCTTTTTAGTCTTTTTTTATTTTTTTTAGAAAGCAAAGGTAAAAATCTCGGGGTATATGATTGGGAGGTGGTACTTCTACCGATTTCACTACTTTAACTAATTATCTAATTTAACTAATTAACTATTGGATAGGTTATGCTAATTGATGTGTGCTCGTATGATGATTAAACATGTGTTCACTTAGATGCTATTACTCCCTAGTTATCTTTTATTGGTCGGTTGAATTGTCACTTCCTTTATCTTAATTGGTGTGTTGTATTCCGGTTAGTCGTAGGGCGGTGCCTAATTCCCTAGTTCTATGAATTGTAACTCTCCTTTAGAATACCCGGGATCAGCAAATGCAATAGCATCTCCCCCGAATACACTACTATCCTAAAGCTACAATTCACACAATAAACAAAACGAATGGCCTAGGTGCACTCCTAAGCTTTTTTGTTATTTAGGGCGTTCAAGCTCGCAACAAGGAAAGAAGAAGCCAATTTTCCTTACTCTAGCGTCTACCAATTAAGACAAGAGACAACCTAACAACAATCAATAACTAGGTTTCATATATCTAAGCAAACACATGAATAATTTAGCTAGACATGTTAAACAAGCAAGCATACACACAATCAATTGAACATGGGGTAGACATAATGATAAATTGGATAAACAAACTTATCTTGTGGTGTAAAATAGGGTATGGGACCCTACAATACTGTCCAAGTCAGACTACAACTGAGTTAGAGTTTGCTCTCCAAAATTCTACCTCCTAAAATACAGAAAAATCAAATTCTATATATAGATTTACAATCGCGACGGCGTCACCTTTTGCTAGTGACACCGTCAGGTCGCCATCATTAGGGTTTCGTTTGGGCCAACTCATCGTTGGGACGGCGTCAGTTGAGATGTGTGATGCCGTCAGTCTTCAGTAGCGACGTCGTCTGAATCTTAGATCTTGGGCGTCTGGTGAAGATTTTGTGAGTGACGCCTTCCAGAGTTTAGGCGTGACGCCGTCAGGCTTTAGGACCAGAAATTCCGATGAGCCGTCGCGTGCACTTTTGATCAAGTCTTCAATAGAGGTATGGCGTCGCCCTTTGGTTGGGACGCCGTCAGGTGTGCTGGAGTGCCTTTGATCTTGACTTTGTCATTTTCTTCATGTTTTCGCTGATTTTTGTCCAAATATGCTTCATTCCAGCATTTTGCTACCAAAAGACCTAAAATATGAAAATGAACGATTTTAAGCAGTAAAGGATCTAAAATGTGTCGATTTAGGGCTTAATGACCCCCTAAAAACATACGTTTTAAGTCCTTATTTTCGGGATATGAAAGTGCTGAAGATTGTTAAAGTACTGAAGAAGTCAAAGTACTGAAGATTCAAAGTGCTGCTAAGTAAAAAGTCAAAGTACTGCTGTCGAAGTCAAAGTACTGCAAAGCTAAAGAACTGCTATATTCGTTTATGGAAAGCTTTGTTATTATAGAATATTCTTTGTTTAGATTACTTGTCGTACAAGGTTACAAATTGTAAACCGACTAGGGTTATCCTTAAGCCTATAAAAGGACCCCTAGATTGGCATTAGAGATATATGTTTTAGAATCCAAAGTAGGATTATTATTTAGAGTTTTAGAGTTGTTTTAGAATCTGCATAACAAGCAGATTTAGAGTTATTAATAAAATCGTTGAAAGTTAAAGTTATATTCTTCTTAGCTTTGTTAAGTAAATTCCGCGTACTTAATAGAGATTACTCAGTGTTTCATTGTTAATAACTTAGGATTTATCCGAGGTTATTAAACCCTTAACAAGCTATTTAAGTTAGTTTGGTTAGAGTACATCGATCCAACAAGTGGTATCAAAGCTTGTGTGGAAACTCTGACTAAGAAGAAACCTAGGTAACAACAAAAACCTAAAGATGTCGACTGAAGCTGTTCCACCACCATCAATCACCTCACTCAGAATACCAATCATTAAGAAGGGAGAATACGACCTATGGAGCATGAAAATGAGGCAGTACATTGCAATTACAGACCATGCACTATGGAATGTAATTGTCAATGGTAATGAAGTCGTTCCAGAACCTATTGATGTTCCTGGACAACCCAAAGCACCTAAGGTTGTCTTACCTGCATCAACAATAAGGAATCAAGGGAAGGCTCTCAACATACTCTTGTCTACTATTCCAGATGGTCATCTACTCAAATTCCATGATGCTAAAGATGCAAAGAAACTCTGGGCTGCTCTCAAGACAAGGTTTGGAGGTAATGATGCTTCCAAGAAGATGCACAGAAATCTGTTGAAGCAGCAGTTTGAAACATTCACTGTTGGAGAAAGAGAAGGCCTTGATGCTGCCTATGACAGATTCCAAAATCTTCTCAGCATGCTGGAGCTATACAAAGCAAGGGTTTCAGTTGAAGATGCTAATCTAAAGTTCTTAAGGAGTTTGCCATCGACATGGCATGTGATTGCTACAATGATCAGAGGACAACCTGGTTTGGATGTTATGGACTTTGATGATCTCTACAATCATCTGAAGGTTTATGAGCATGAGATGAATGGCCAAACAAGTTCAAAGTCTCACAGGATAGCCTTTTTATCACCTGAAAAGAGAGGCAGTACTTCCATTAAAAGTACTGCTTCTCCTGCTCAAAGTACCGTTGCCTATTCTACCCCCACCTTTGCTTAGGAAAGCTCCACCAACACCTACCATCCACTCAGATGAAGTCATATGCTCTTTCTTTGCACAACAAGCTACTTTGCCTGTCACTTATGAAGAAGATCTCTCACATATTGAAGAGGATGCTCTTGAAGAAATTGATATCAGGTGGCAAGTTGCTATGATCACTGCAAGGATCAGGAAGTTTATAAAGAAGACAGGAAGAGGCATTGACTTCAAGCCAAAATAGGGAATCACTTTTGACAAATCCAAGATTGAATGCTTCAACTGTCAAAAGACTGGACATTTTTCAAGGGAATGCAGGTTTGCTAAATATCAAGCAAACAGGATGACTGAGAAACCAAAGCTAGAGTTGAAAGAAATTCCTATTACAGAAACAAAAGCTTTGGTTGCTCAAGAGAATCTATCAGAGGTTAACTGGAGAGCTGAGTTTGATGATGAACCAGTAACCTATTGTATGGTAGCTATGGAGGAATCAGTGGAAGAGTTTGACTGGAGCACAACTTTTGATGAGGAACCTGGACATGCTGCTATGGAGTCTAAAGATGGTTATGGAAGCTTTGACTGGAGCATGGAGGGTGAAGATGATCCTGTTCTACTTGCTATGGTAGCTACTTCACCAAGCTCAACCCCTATCTCTGAGGTATGTTCTAAGTGTCATGAATTTTATCAAAAAGTACTTACTAGCTATGTAACTGAAAGAGATAACTGTATAAGGGCTAGGTCTGAGGTAGCTGGTTATCAAATTACTTTAGAGTCTATGGAAGCCAAAATAATAACACATGAAAATAATGAAATGGCTTGGGCAGAAAAGTATGAACAACAGGATTATCAGTTAAAACTAAGTGAATTGAAGTTAAATTGTAAGATTTCTGAAATTGAGAAACTGACTAAAGAGAGAGATGATTTGTTAGCAAAGTTTGCTGCTTGGAAAGAATCTGGTCTTTCTCAGGTTAGTTATGTTGAAAAACAGAGAAGGGCTTACAATAGAACTGGACTAGGTTTTGGTATGGATTTTAGTAGCATAGACGAAAACCCACCTAGTGATAAGGATGACCTTGATTTTGAGGATATAACCACTAGTGATGATGAACGTATTAACTATGTAGACACATCTAGTAATGAGGAATCACTTAGTGAACCACCTCTTGAATATAAGAAAGAAAAGGGTTATCATGCTGTCCCATATCCCACTGGTAGTCATCAACCTATTAGACCTGATGTTTCTCGTTTTGGTGTAGACAACCTAGAGTTTAGGAAAAAGCTTACTAGTCAATCTAGGTTTGAAACCCCAAAAGAAACAGTTGAGTTACCTAAGGTAGATGATGCTAAAAGCCAAGTAGTACTTTCACCTCAAAGTACTGCTACACCTCGAAGTACTTCTACACCTTCAGCAGTACCTTTAAGAAAACCTTTTCCCAATAATGCTAAACCTTTTTGGGATAATTTTGGTCAAAACAGTTTTAATCATTCACCTAGAAGACATGATAGGTTTGGTCCTACACATAGAAGAAGAAATTTTGGGATTACAGATCAAAAACTATGTTTTGTTTATTTAAGTCCTGATCATTTGATTAAGGACTGTGACTTACATTCAGAGTACCTAAGTAAGTTCCCCAAGAACAGAACTGTCAACCAAAAACCAAAGGAGACTAGACTAGCTTGGAATCATTCACACAGGGTTAACCATAGAAACTTCTCACCAGACTATAGGTACCCTCACCAGAGAAGACCTTTTTCAAAACCTTTCCAAGGTACTTCTAAGCAAAATACAGTACTTTCTCAAAGTACTGCTCAGTTTTCACCAAACACCTCTTGGAATAGGAACCCTAGGAGATCTAATTACTATCAATCTAGAAGGCGTTACAACTCCAAGAAAGTAGCTAGATCAAGGGACTCTACACCAGAAGTTAAAACTAAATAGGTTAAGAAGGAAAGTACTGATGATGAACAAACAGTACTTTCAACAAGTACAGGTGAAACAGAGGTTTTTAATAAAGATAATTTTGTTGAAAAAGAAAAGGAGATTTTTGTTGAAAAAGAAAGTTTTGCTGAAAATCCACCACAAGTTTTAAAACAAAAGATAATGCTCTATTCTGTCTACCAAAACTGTGAAGACTACATACTCAAGGAATTTGAGTATGTTACTCCACAAGGGGAACACAAGTCAGTAATGGCTTGGGTTCCTAAAAGACACTAACTTTTCTATCTTTGTGCAGGGCAACCTAGAGGAGGAGCTTAAAGATCATCTTATTGTGGATAGTGGTTGCTCTGGAAGCATGACAGGAGACAAGGAGATTCTGTCAGATTTTAAGCCATATTGTGGAGGAAGAGTTGCATTTGGGAATGATGCTAGTGGAGGTAGAATTAGTGGGAAAGGAATCATCAAGACAGGGAGCATAGATTTTGAGAATGTTAGATATGTGAAGGAGCTCAAGTTCAATCTTTTGTCAGTCTCTCAAATCTGTAACAAAAAGCACCCTGTGTTATTCACTCACACATAATGTCTCATACTTTCATCTGAATTCAAGCTTGATGATGATAACTTGGTGATACTGAAAGTACCAAGAACCAATGATGTGTACAGTCTGGATATGAAAAGTCTTCACTCTTCTGGGAGAGCCACATGTTTAGTGGCAAAAGCAACATCTGAAGAAGCACATCAGTGGCATAGAAGATTAGGCCATGTAAATTTCAAGAATATCAACAAATTGGTCAAAGGAAATTTAGTTAGAGGTTTACCTTCAAAGACTTACAAGAATGATCACTCCTGTTTGGCGTGCAAGAAAGGTAAACAACACAAAGCTTCATGCAAGAAGCTTGAGGAAAGAAAAGTTAGAGAACCTATGGAGCTGTTACACATGGATTTGTTTGGTCCTGTTTCTGTTACAAGTTTAAACAAGAAAAAGTACTGCTTGGTTGTGACAGATGATTGCAGTAGATTCAGTTGGGTATTTTTCTTGGGATTTAAAGATGATACTTTTGATGCTATTCATGATCTTATAATAGCACTTGAAAACCAATTGGACTCAAGGTTAGAGGTATTAGATGTGACAATGGGACTGAATTCAAGAACAAGCTTATGGATGAATTTTGTGCTACCAAAGGGATCAAGAGGGAGTTCAGCATTGCAAGAACACCACAACAGAATGGTGTTGTAGAGAGAAAGAATAGAACTCTGATTGAAGCAGCCAGAACAATGCTTGCAGATTCACAATTACCTATTCAATTATGGCCTGAAGCTGTAAGTACTGCTTGTTATGTGCTTAACAGAGTATCAGTCACCAAACCTCAAATGAAGACACCTTATGAGTTGCTGATGGGCAACAAACCCAACATTCGTTTTATGAAACCTTTTGGTTGCCCTCTCACTATTCTTAATACAATTGATAATTTGGGCAAATTTGATGGCAAGTCAGAAGAAGGATACCTATTAGGGTACTGCACCAACAACAAAGGCTTTAGAGTGTACAACAGAGTCGCCAAGAAGGTTCAAGATTGTCTTCATGTTGAATTTTTAGAAGATCATTAAAATCAGAAGGGTAAAGGTCCTGATTGGATGTTTATCTTGAAGTTTTGTCTCCTTCAATGAACTATGTACCTGTTAGAGAAGAAAATCAACCTGTACACAATGGAGAAGAGTTACAGTATGTTGTTCATGGAGTCCATATTAGACCTGATGCTGTTCATGATGAAGCACCTAAAACTGTTGAGAAAGAGAAAAGTACTAATGAGCCACAATCCTCATTGTCTGCTGAGGATCAATCTATACAAGATGAACTTAATCAGATGCTTTTTCAAGATGTTATAGCACATTCTTATGATGATGAACAAACAAGAGCTTATGAGGAAGCAAAGAAAAAGAACAAGTCTGTCGAGTTCACTCACAGTACTTTGTGTGACAGTACTTTTGATCAAAGTACTGCTGAACCTGTTAATAGCACTTTGGATGATCCAACTATGCCTGGTTTAGAAGATACTGATGATGAGTTTGAAGATGAAGGTATTTTCTCAGATTCCAATGAAGATGCTGATTTCACAAATTTTTGGGTGATAATTATGAAGTTCCACAGACGCCTAACTTAAGTATTCATAAGAATCATCCTGCTGATCAAATCATTGGTCCTTCTACTTCTGGAGTAATGACAAGAAACAAAGCTAAGGGCTTTTCTACACCACATAATGCTTTGCTTAGCTTTGTTTATAAACAAAACCGGTTAAATCATAAGGACCATCAAACATGCCTGTTCACTTGCTTTATCTCTCAAGAAGAACCCAAAAACATAGCTCAGGAATTAACTAAAGAGAGTTGGGTTGAAGCTATGCAAGAAGAACTTCTTCAATTCAAGCTTCAAGAAGTTTGGGTATTATGTGATCTTCCTGATGGAAAGAATGTCATTGGTACAAGATGGGTGTTCAGAGTCAAGAGAGATGAAAGAGGGAATGTTATCAAGAACAAGGCAAGGTTAGTTGCACAAGGCTACAAACAAGAAGAAGGATTAGATTATGATGAAGTATTTGCTCCTGTAGCAAGGATTAAAGCAATTCGAATCTTCCTTGCTTTTGCATCATATATGGGATTTCAGGTTTATCAAATGGATGTCAAGAGTGCCTTTTTGTATGGCAAGATTACAGAGGAGGTGTATGTTAAACAACCTCCTGGTTTTGAAGATCCTACACATCCAAACAAAGTCTACAAAGTTGTTAAGGCTCTTTATAGGTTACATCAAGCTCCTAGATCTTGGTATGAACGGCTCTCTACCTTCTTATTGCAACATGGTTACAGGAGAGGAGCTATAGACAAGACTTTGTTTATCAAGAGAGACAAGAAGGATATCATGTTGGTTCAAGTATATGTTGATGATATCATATTTGGAGCTACCAAACAGTCCATGGTCAAGGAGTTTGAGAAGCTGATGCAGAATGATTTTCAAATGAGTTCAATGGGTGAGTTAACTTTCTTTTTGGGACTTCAAGTTAAGTAATCAAAGGAGGGAATTTTCATAAGTCAAGACAAGTATGTATCTGACATACTTAAGAAGTTCAATTTTGATGCTATGAAGCCAGTCACTACACCCATTAAATCTATCAACTCACTGGGAAAGGATGAAGATGGACAACCTG
Organism: Chrysanthemum seticuspe; assembly: GCA_019973895.1. Lineage (NCBI taxonomy): Eukaryota > Viridiplantae > Streptophyta > Magnoliopsida > Asterales > Asteraceae > Chrysanthemum > Chrysanthemum seticuspe. The sequence goes on from BPTQ01000002.1 coordinate 57,478,358, forward strand.
TTGAAGTCAAGTTGTATAGATCAATGATTGGTTGTCTTATGTATCTCACTGCATCTAGGCCAGATATCATGTTTGTTGTTTGTTTATGTGCAAGATATCAAGTCTCACCTAAGGTCTCTCATATGAATGCAGTGAAACGGATTTTTAGTTATTTGAAACAACAACCTAAGTTGGGGTTGTGGTATCCAAAGGATTCACCTTTTCACTTGGAAGCTTTTTCAGATAGTGATTATGCAGGTGACAACTATGACAGAAGATCAACCACTAGAGGATGCCAATATCTTGGAAGAAGATTAGTCTCATGGCAGTGTAAGAAGCAAACAATTGCAGCAACATCCTCTACTGAAGCAGAATATGTGGCTGCTGCAAGTTGTTGTGGACAAGTTTTGTGGATGCATAATCAACTATTGGATTATGGGTTCAATTTCAAGAATACTCCTATCAATATTGATAATGAGAGTACTATTTGCATTGTGAAGAATCTAGTTTATCATTCTAAGACTAAGCACATTCAGATTAGGCACCACTTCATCAGAGATTGTTATGAGCATAGGCTCATTAATGTTGTCAAGGTGCATACAGATGATAATGTAGCTGATTTACTCTCCAAAGGATTTGATGTTTCAAGATTCAATCACTTGGTGGTGAGTATTGGTATATTTAATTATTAATCTACATTTAAAGGGAGGATTGGTTAGTTAGTTAGACAGTCATGTGATTTACTTAAGGGGAGGCAATCCAATGCCCACATGGAGTGTTTGTTGTTATAGAGAAGAAGATGGAAAAGTACTGCTGGTTTGTTCTATGAAAGTACTGCTTTGAAAGTACTGCTTGGGAAAGTACTGCCTACGTGGAAAGAACTGTTTGTCTTATTAAAGTACTGTTCTAACAGTAATATTGAGGGGTAAAACACACTAACGGTAACTTTGTTATTATGGGTTGTGATTTTTCAAATCCTACCTATAAATAACTGCTTTCCGATTTTCCCTCTCTCCTTTATTTGTATCAATCTTTTCCATATTTCTCTCTCTCTAATACAATTACGTATTCAAGACTCCATATCTTTTTCAATCATCCATGGCAAACCTACACACAGTTTCTAAACACAACATGGTGGCGAATTTTGATTTCTTAACAGGTTCACCAATCAGTTATGTGCTTCTGGTGGAACCTGATATTATTGAGCCCTGGATACAGCAGTTTTGGGCAACTGCAAGGACACATATGGAGAATGATGAATCTTATATTCAAGCCAAAGTTGCTGGAAGGCTTGTCAAGATTACTGAAGCATCAATTCGTGAAGATTTATTGTTTGATGACGCAGAAGGAGCTATTCGGTTTGATAAACAGCTTCTTTGGGATACTCTGAGAGATATTGGATATGAAGGGTCTTTGGTTGATAGAACAACATTTAAGAAGCCCTTGTTCAGTCCACATTGGAAGTATTTGGTACATGTTCTTCTTCATTGTATCAGCTCTAAAAGTACTTCTTGGGAGCAATTTGGTTCAAACATTGCATCTGCACTAGTAGGATTGGCTACAAACCGTCTGTTCAACTTTTCAAGGCTAATCTTAGATGGAATGCTCTCACACATCTCTCATGGATCAAGATGGCTAATGTATCCAAGATTTATTCAAGTCTTCTTGAATAAACAACTTTCAGATGTACCTAAGCCTACAAGTCTATTACCTATTGTGGTACAACCAGCCAAGATTTTCACTTTCATGGCTAGGAAGAGTGATTTATTCACTGGAAGGAACACTCCATTGACTACTTCAATGATGGAGATTGTTCAAGCTATTAGAGATGAGGCTGAAGCTAGTGATGAAAGAGAAGTTACTGCTTCTAAAGGTACTACTACTCAAGGTACTGCTTCTGAAGGTACTGCTTCTCAAATTGCTGCATCACAAGGTACTGCTTCACAAGGTACCGATGTTAATGAAGGTACTGAAGTTTCTCCCACCTCATCCCACCATACTACTCCTCTTATTGCATCACCAGAACAAGATGTTCCTATTTTCTCTTCATCTTCTGAAGAAGATCCAACTACTATACCCCCTGAAGGTTTAGTGTTGGATAATTATGTTCTGACAAGGGAGTTAGTCAGATTGAAGAAAACTACTGAAGCTCAAGCTGCACAGATAGCACAATTGAAGATCAAGTTTAGGAGATTCAAGAAGTCTGTTTGGCCCTTGGTTAAACATCACAGGTTATGGGTCAAAGCTAAAAAGCAGCAGCAAAGGCAGTTTAAGAAGACCATTGGAAGATAAGAATTTGAATGAAGAAGAAGCTGAACCTCAAGGTACTGATGATCAACCTCAAGGTACTGAAGCTGAAGTACAAGTTAATATTGAAAGTACTGAGGAAGAAAGCACTAGAGTTCAAGGTACTGATGATCAAAGTATTGATCTTCAAGAAACATCTCGACAATAATTAATTACACCAAGGGTGTTAAACTTTGATGAAGAAGCTGGTCCCTCTACTATTCTACATGAAGAGGAGACTGATACACCTGTGGTTGACCACACTGAAGTTGTGGATGAAGAAGTTGTTGAAATATTGCAAAATTTATCAAGACCAAGAAGTGTTAGCATTCCTGGTGTTACTGAAGAACAACAACAAACTTCTCAACCTGTTGTAGATCCAAAAGATAAAGGAAAAGGTAAGATGGTAGAAACAAAGAAGAAGAAGCTCACTTTAGCACAAATAAGGGCTGCTCAAATTTCTATGAATGAGGAAGCAGCTAGAAAATTTCAAGTTGAATTGAATGCTGAAGCTGATATTGAAGAAGCTAAGGATAGAGAAGCAGCTAAGAAATTGCAAGAAGAATTGAATGCTGAAGCTGTTGTAACATTAAAATCACCTATTCATGTTTCTGCTCTACCAAGAAGACCCAATCGTGCAAAAGAAAGAAATGCCATGATGGCTTATTTAAAAGGTCAAGGATATATTGGATTGAATAAATTGAATTATGTTGAGATGAAAGAGTTGTATGAAGCTGTTAGAGAAGCTTATCAGAAGAATGTTGATACTATAAAAGATTTTAAAGATGATGATGCTCAAAAAGAAGATGATAGAAAAGAAAGTTTAAAAAGAAAAAGAACAACTGAAGTTGAATATCAACAACCATCAAAGAAAGTTGAATTAAGATTTGATACTAATGATGAACTAAGGAATTACTTAAGAGTTGTAGAATTCGAGTATTCTAAAGCTGATGCAGAAAAGAAGACAGAAAAGAAAGAGAAAAAGTCTCCAATAACTACTTTTGAAGTTGTAGAATCTAAAGATGGAAATTATCTGATGTTTCATAGAGAAGATGAAAGCTTCAGAGTGTTTAATATGCTATGGGATCTATTGCACATAATAGATAGAGAGGATTTGTTTCATCTATATCATTTGGTGCAAGAATACTTTGAACACATTCCATCAGAAGGAGTTGGTTTAATCTTGCTTGGAGATCTCACAACTGTTTGGGAAACTGAACAAACAAGTATTGCTGAGATTTGGAAAAACCAAGAAGAATGGGAGATTATCAGTTGGAGATTCTTTGAAGAATCTGGAGTACATGTTCTAGAGTTAGAAGATGGGACTATGATTCACATGTTAGCAGATAGAAGATATCCGCTTACATCAGATCTCATGAGGAGAATGCTAGAGCATGGAATGGAAGTTGAAGAAGATAATGAAACTGCTCTTATGGTCATCAAATTGTTTATTAGATGGACAACTATGGCAGATGATGATGAATAACTGGTATGAATCTTTATTGAATAAATTATTTTTGATATATCAATACTTTATTCAAAGTACTGTTGATCAAACAGTACTTTCTTCAAAGTACTGCTTGCAGTTTTAAACCAGTTAATGATTTTGAAAAGAAAACTTTTGTTAAGTGATAAATATTTTGAAACAAAGGTTAAAAGAAATAAATGGTTTTTGAGATGGTAACAACAATAGGTTATCCATCCACCATGGTTACAAAAAGATTGGCTAATCCATGAGCAAACGGCTCTGGTAAATATATCTCAAATCCGTTTTACAGTTGACAACTTGCTAATAAGTTGTATGGTAATCAACTCACCATATTAGTAAATGTGAAGAGTTGGCTAGCCCACAAGAAAATGGCTTGTGGTAAAGGCTGTGGAAAAACCATTATATGGTAATTAGTTCACCATGATTGAAAGAACTAACTAGTCCAAAAGGGTACAGCTTTTGGTAAAGACAAATCAAATCTGTTGATAGCTGATGATTTGCTAAAAATCATATGGTTATCAATGTACCATGATCTTACACATCAAAACATTTGCCTACTCCAGAGTTAGTGGCTTTGGTAAAGAGACATCAAAATCCATTAAATTTTCAATGATTCACCTCTCACAGGAGTTTATACACCTGGAAGTGATGAGAATAGACTGAAACTTAAACTGAATTAATGTGCAAAATATCTTATGTTGCTGAAAAGATTACTGATTAAGGATGCTGTAAAGAATAATTTCTAAAGAATACTTTGATATAAGCATAGAGAATACAGAGATACAATCCAAAGACAAAGATACAATCTTTCCTTGAAGATGGAGCTGTTAAAGTTAAGTTTACAAAGGAACTTGAAGTCAAGCAAGTAGAATTCAAGTTAGGGGAGGATTGTTGGGATATGAAAGTGCTAAAGATTGTTAAAGTACTGAAGAAGTCAAAGTACTGAAGATTCAAAGTACTGCTAAGTAAAAAGTCAAAGTACTACTGTCAAAGTCAAAGTACTGCAAAGCTAAAGAACTGCTATATTCGTTTATGGAAAGCTTTGTTATTATAGAATATTCTTTGTTTAGATTACTTGTCGTACAAGGATACAAATTGTAAACCGACTAGGGTTATACTTGTAAAACCCTAAAATCCGAAAACTTGCTAAATGACCATTGTGCCCTCCTGTTAAAAAAAAATCATGAAATTCGTAACACTAGTCAAGCTCATTAACTACGCTATAACCTAACTTATATATGTGTAATTACCAAATGATACAAGATAATAAAATTGATTTTTCATTTATGTCTACCATATGAATCTAACACATTATATAAATTACATGGACTACACAAGTTACAAAATAATTCAACTAAATTAAAGCTAATAAATTGTAATTAAGGAAAGTGAATAAAACTTTGATTTCCCCCCCCCCCAATTGCCATCCAAAAACCCACGACCCTATACCCATTCTCACGTTTTTTTTCTCCTAAAATCTCTCCCTAATCAATCACAAATTTATTTCCCATTACACCTCTCCCAAAAAATTAAAAACGTAGAAAAAAAAAGAAACCCTAAAACCTCTCATCCTAAGGTGACGGCTGGACCTTGGTTTCTTCTCTTCATTCGATCCGAAAACAAAACGAGTACAAGAAGATTGATTGTGGGTTACAAGGCTCGAAGGGGTGCTGATGTCGTGGGTATTGGCTCAGGTCGTGGGTCTCCTTAGCCATGGTTAGGTCGTGGGTTTCTTAAGCCATGGAGGCTGTCGTGGCTTTGGGTGACTCTTGGCACTTGTTTTCCTTTTCGTACGCGCTACTAGGGTAACACATCTCCATCTCGTTTCTTTTTCTTCTTGTTTCTTGATCATGTCGGTTGGTATTAACATGTAAACCTTCACATAAATCTGATTTTTGGAACCCTAAGTGTAATTAATGGTCTAAACATGTGTTATGATGGCCTAATATGAACCCTAAAACTGGACAGCATCATATGTCGAAATTGTGTGGGTTATAGATCGATATTTATAAGTGCAATAATCTGGGTTTTTGTTGGAAAAGTTTATTTTATGTCTTAGTTAAGTTTTCCAAGTGGTTTGGTCGAATTTGGAGTTGTCTAAGTCGTATTTTTAAATTTTACAAGATCAAGTGTCAAAGCTGAGAAAACGGGTCTGAAATTTAGTTGGATTGTTTGATTTTTAATTTTCAAACCATAAAGAATTGGGAGCTCTCCTTTTACAGGAGTGACATTTAGGATATAAATGAATTTCTGGGAGTTTTGGGAATTTTTCCAAGGTGTCTACACAGGTCCAATAAGCGTAAACTTTTAAGGTGTATTTTCTGACCACTTTCTGGGCAGGTCTGGACTTATGATTTTCCATAGGCCATTTGACCTGGAAATAAAATCCCCCAATTTTTGGAGAGTCTTTTAACTCATATGGGAACCCCTGGGAATTTCCTTGATTTTATTTGAGCTTAGTAAGTATTTTATAAAAATCGCTAAATTCTTGTCCATATATGAAGTTAAGAAAATGGAAGATAAAAGATTATATCAATAAGTAAAACACTTATGCATGCATAAGAAGCTTATAAAATGAGTATATAAGTAATATATGATATCAATTCGTGTAGATTCGTTGACGAAGATACGACGTTGCTTTCCGGTGTTACTTTTCCGTTTGTTTTCATTACGTTGCTAAGGTACAGATATTCTGACCTTTTCTCTTAAGGTTTCTCATGATTCGTTTACATCTTTCGATATTAGCTTTGAACTGTTATACTTTGCTCTGAGCCTTCTATTTAGGGCTTCCCTATGACTCTGCTATGCACCCTTTTGTTATGAACTCTGATTATGAACCTTTCTGATTATGAACCTTCTGATTGTGAACCTTATGACTACGAACCTTTCTGATTATGAGCCATTGATATGAACTTTTGATTATGAACTTATGTTATGGAACTTTGATATGAACTTTGATATGAATCCTTATGATATGATTATGCTTTGACCCTTCAGTTTGATACCCGAGCCAAATATGTTTCCCTAGCCATGAAGGTAACATGGCCGTGTCAGTGATGCACCTCTGGAATGACTCTAGGGCAGTAGAGTGATGTTCTGCCACGTCCCTTGGTGGTGGATCATATTTTGTATATGTGAGGTAGGGGCGTATGGATGCATCCTAGATCTGTTCTGTTATCTGATATGATATGATTTGTCTGGTGAATGATTTCGTGTGCAATACGCGTCTTCACAGTCTGGGAGCTAGCTACTCCATTGGTTACTGAGGTCTCCCCTCCTATTATATATGGTATTCCGAGGTCACCCCTCCGAATACAATGGCTACTTATGATATGATATGATATGATATGTTTCTGGGCTCGTGGTAGATTTATGACAACCCTTACACTTTTGATATGCCTATACCGTACTTTCTGTATTTCCCCAACGCACCATAATCTGTATTAATTGTTCATTACTCAGTACCCTTATATGACTCACCCTACTACCAAGATATATATATTCCATTGCTTTGATCTGTCACACTCTCATTCCGTTACTTCAGACTATCGTTCCATTCACGTACCGGGTTATTATATGTTATTGGATTTGATTATGCTTTTCATGTGTTATGTGACTACTGATTACTCTGCTGCGATATGATTAATATACGATTATCTGAGTTACCTGTTTTTCATCTGATGATATGTGATCTCACTGTTATGTGACCCTCTGAATTGTCTAGTGACCATGCTAATGTGTAATCGATAGTTTTGTCTGCTTATTATGTGTACTTCGTTCAGTTAATCTCGTGGACTATGACTTATCCGTTGTATCCTTATCTGCTTGTTGTTGACCTGCCATGTTTACATTTCTGTCTATGCTACGGTTTGATTAGGTAAATGGTTCAGCTTGTGACGTCTGGTTTGTTACTTTGTTTAGTTGCCCTGCTATGTCTTTAATTCATTTAATTATATCGTTTGTACTATATTCCTACTTATTACGTGTGACTGCCATGTGTTGACTGCTGTTAGTACTTCCGCTGTTATGCTACTGGATTGTGTTTTCAACTAAGGGTTTTGACCTGTGTGGATTGTCATGCTCACTTATTAATTAATTGCTTCTGTTTTCCTGTAGATATCTGTTTGGCTTGTATGTCTTCTGATTTCCTGATTTGATTGTATGACATATATGTTGTGTGGATGCAACGCCTGCTATGCTTGCTTATGTTTCAGTTCTTGTATGTCTGGTTTGTATGTGCTTGTTTATATGTCATCGATGCTTTGCTTTGCTTCGTTCTCTTTGTTATCTGTGCTTTGGATATCTATATAATTGTGTTCTGCAGGATCCTCATTGACTCATTGTTCTCATTTCGCTGCGACTTTGTTATCAGTTTCATTATTCCATTTCGCATTTCTGATTTTATTTAGCTTTCGTTTTGTTATATCTGTTCACTGGGCTTTTTAATCTCAGCCGCATTTCTTTTCCTGCGGCAGGTTTTTAGGTTTGAAGATGGGCTTGTTGGGCTGAGAGTTAGAGTAACTGAGTGGACCAACCCTAGCACCTTATTACTTTGGGACTTATTTTGAATAACTTTTGTTTTGGGATTTTAATTCATTCTGGATATTGTATTTTCTTGTCAGTCAATTGGGTATATGTTTTGATACTTCATTTTTTTAAGGTTTCCGTTTGTAAAGATTTCATTTGTATGTTCTGATATGACACCAGAATGTGACACTTCTACCCTTGCCGGGTTGGGCTGTTACAATACTTAAGCCTATAAAAGGACCCCTAGATTGGCATTAGAGATATATGTTTTAGAATCCAAAGTACGATTATTATTTAGAGTTTTAGAGTTGTTTTAGAATCTGCATAACAAGCAGATTTAGAGTTATTAATAAAATCGTTGAAAGTTAAAGTTATATTCTTCTTAGCTTTATTAAGTAAATTCCACGTACTTAATAGAGATTACTCAGTGTTTCATTGTTAATAAATTAGGATTTTTCCGAGGTTATTAAACCCTTAACAAGCTATTTAAGTTAGTTTGGTTAGAGTACATCGATCCAACACTTATCAAATATCCCTACACTTGGAATTTGCTTGTCCTCAAGCAAATGTTCTTTTGGCCAATCAATTTATAAGTTAGGGGGCATGAAGCATTGGTTTAAAATAGTATACAACACGTACAAGCGCTACAATAGTCAAAACAAGCACGAAAATTATATAGCACCTCACAATTGGTGTTTGGATTTTCTTATCTCTCGGGTTTATATGAAATATAATATGAATGGAAATGGAAGATAAACACTCATTACCTGGCATAGTACATAGATTACCATAAGCTTGAGAATAGATCAAACCTCCACCGCTTTGGCGTAAGCACCTAGGAATAACTATCTAAGAGGTCTTTACAAGGGTTGTAACGTTAGGCTTAAGGTAGGGAAGTAAAGGGTTTTGTTGGATAGGGATATTTAGTGGTGGCAAGTCAAAAATCTTATGTTACAAGCATGTAAAGCATGGCGTTGCTAAGCTAAGACTCGACTCACTAACACTAGATAACTTGAAACAAAACATAAACACAAACTTAAAAACATAAACATAAAGATAGATGTAGGATGGTAGCCCGTATGTTTTTCTCATTTGTTTTTCAACAACTCGTTTTTCTCTTCTTTTTCAATTTTTTTTCACATACCTTTTTACTCTACCATCCTCTATGATAACATCAAAATATGAGAGATTTATAGGAGCATCCCTACACTTGAGTTTTTATTTAACTAAACTAATTGACCCGATTTGAAAAGATCAAAAGACTTGGAGTATTTAATTACGTAGACAAAGGGAATTTGAATTTATCGTTCTTTCATGTTACTCCATAAAATATTACTTTTACCCATGAGTCCCAATCGTCCCAAAACTGTATACAAAAGATAGGACTTGACTTAGAAACCATGCAAGTAACTAGATAATTGAACTAAGGGTTTAGTAATGATAACAGTAATGCACTAAAGATGAGTGCATACAAGGTCGGCTAAGGCGATTTGGGTGTACATTTGGGGGTGGATTGTAAACATTGCTCTTCATTGATATTCCGGAAAACCGAAACATCATGAGAACCGCGAAAAGGATATGCTCTGAGGGGTTAACTAGGGATATCATGTACTAAAGATGAGTACATCGCAAGGGTGTGGAGTAATTACTCAACCAATGTAGAAGATGTAATTATAATACAGGTTTCAAACAAGGGTTATCCTAATGCCTCTTATCATTTAGTTACTCCTAACTACACAAGTGTAGTCTCACTAGCAATCTCGGAATGCATCACAAAACAAGTTCTTGAATCTATTATACTACCGGTACACTTACTAAGCATTAAAGATGAATGCTTTTATTCTTAAAGATCTAGGGTCGAACCTCACATTTTTGGGGTGGAATTTGAGTGGTATACGGTTTTTGTGCTAGTCATATAATTCCTATCCATGAGACGCTTTATTAAGACTAAAGTTTAGCTTGTAAATGTCATAAAAATTTTTAAATTTGGTGCTAAAATTGCTCTAACAAATATTTCTTATGGTTTATTACACAAATTACCAAGGACAAGACAAATAATCAAGTGAGTGAATAGTTTCTAAGTTCCCATATTATTCTCCCTCCCCACACTTAAACTGAAAATTGTCCCCACTGTTCCCAGAAAGTATCAAAGTTATGATAAAGGAAGGTAAGTAAGAGAAAGAAACTAATACTCCCCTGATTAGCTCGGTAGGATATATGTGAAGTTGCGGTTAAATCCTCCTCCAAGAAGAATGCATAAGTAATAAGCTTCATCCAATATGTGTTTCTTCTTCTTGTCCAATATAACCTGCATACTTATAAGAAAACAAACGAAACCTTCACGTAAAATTGGCAGTAAAACCATATATGACACACAACTACACTAGAAAGCAAGTAAGATATAATGCTTGTGGAATGTATGTTTGCAGTTTTTCTAGAAAATTAAGAATTGGGAATTTCCAAAAATCATAAATTACACAGAAAATGAAACTGATATTTTGTTTCTACATTGTCTGACGTCGTCAGGTGTTAATCCTGACGCCGTCAGGTTGTCCTGACAAAAACTGGTCTGCTGTGTTTTTCTGGAAAAATTACCTTATTAAAACCTGGAAAAATTTCTGCAAAACATCCATTATGACTCGATACAAGCATTTGACTCTAACAAACACACATATATATCAATTTTAATGATTGTTAATCTCATGTTCATGTTCTTAAAAACTTATATGATCTTCCCTACACCTATCTTTTTGTAAAATACCTTTATATGTAATTAAGATGAAGTTAAAAACAAAATAAAGCATTTTCACAAAGTCTAACATGAGAATAAACAACAATGAAAAAGGTATATGAACACACAAATTGAAAAACAAACAAGCAAACAATTAAGCATGGGTTGCCTCCCACAAAGCGCTTTTCTTTATTTATGAGTTTTGTAGCTAGACTCGAAGTCGTGCTTCTACGTACCTAGGTAAATAAGTTTATTCTCAAGAATATCGTTGGGGATCAAACTTATCTTTTAATTTCCTCTAAATACGCTTAGTCCGGTATGTCTTTTCAAACTTCTGATCATTGGGATCATAGATTGTCATCCTAATGTGCCACTCCATTCCCATCACTAGGTGGTCTATCCCAACTCCAATTGTACTTAGACTTCTTACTCTCAACTTTACACCAATTCATGCAAAGATTAACGGGCAAGGTTCCTAAGAATTCGGTCATCTTCCTAAACACTAAAGTATCCTCAAATGGGTTCACTTCAATGTCCCTAACCAATTGTTGTTCATTGATAGTTGAGTTGCTCACGTAGGTCTCTTCTAGATAGAAAGGTCGTTGAGGGCCTACAAAGTCTCTATTGGTCCAAGGTCCATATCTAGATGGTCTCTTATCCAACATAATTTCATAAGGTATTTGTTCATCCTCATTGTAGTAGGAATGCTTCTTGACATCATAAATTGACCTAGCACTCCCTTCTCTTAACACTATCTTAGACATCTTGCAATCAATTATGGCACTAGCGGTAGCTAAGAATCCTCTTCCAACTAACAATGGGTATGTCGTCTCCTTATTCATGTCTAGCACATGAAAATCCGCCAAAAGAGTTAATCGACCTACGTGTACTACTATGTCCTTAATTATTCGTACCGGATATTCAATACTACCATCCGCTAAACCTAAGATTTTTTTCGTTGGTTCTATCTTATCTAGGTTAAGGCTTTTATGGAGGGACATCGGAAGAAGGTTGATGCTTGACCCTAGACCAACTAATGTGTCGAAAGCTATGGAATTTTGAATACTACATGAAAGAATGAATAGCTCGGGATCATCTAACTTCTTAGGTAATTTGTTTTGCATAAATGCGGACCCACGTTCTCCTAGTTTTAGTTCTTGCTCATATTTATCCTTTAAATCATTATAGTAAGGTGCATGAGTCAAGACTTCAAGAACCGGTTTTTCTTGGTAAAGCTCCTTAAACTCCTCTTCTAGAGTAGACTTGGGTTCTTGATTGGTTGGTGTTTCAAGAGTTGGATGGACCGTTGTTAGGATTTAGAAAATCCGGTTGTTAAAGAGTTGGTCACCTCACGTAGTCATGTTATGTTAATAAGTAGTTTGATATGTAACACCGTGGAGGACGGACGGATCTTTACCCACTGTATGCCTGATCCACAGCCCGTAGGTGGCGTGTCTTGTAAGAAACTATAAATACCCTCTACCTCCCAAGGTAGAGGGTTGGAGCTTCAATACCATTTTTTTGTTTTACATAGTTCCCAACTCTCTTCTCTTTCTCTCTCTATAACTTTCTCTCTCTAAACCTATTATACGCCCCCTTTGTATTATGGTGTGATGTGTTTGTGAAATCCAAAAGCTTTCAATTGGTATCAAAGCCATGGTTTGATCACTCATCTTTCATGCTCTTTGTTTTAGTGGACTTCATTAGGTTTTTGTGGTTAAAAGTGTTTAGAAGAGTTTGAATCATTTGGATCATTTTTAGAGTTAAAGTTTATATTTTGATTGTACTTTTATGTTTAGAATCATCACATGTGCTTAGGTTTTGAATTGGAAGGCTTGAATCATCGTGGTTGGGTTGTTTTTGTCTTGCAAAGTGGTTGTTTTTGAAAGTTGTCCTAAGCGAGTTGAGTCTCGTATAATGTTTCTTTGAAGCGAGTTGAGGTGTTGCCAGAAGCGAGTTGTCACTTATGCGAGTTGATACTTAAGCGAGTTGTCGCCTAAGCTAGCTTTTTTGAAAGCGAGTTGTCTGTTTCAGCGAGTTGTCTCTTAAGCGACTTGTGTTCATGTGTTCTATGCGAGTTGTGCTCTAAGCGAGTTGGTTTATGCGACTTGGCTATTAAGCGAGTTGTCCCTTTATCCGACTTGTCTATTAAGCGAGTTGACCTCAAAGCGTGTTGTCCACTAAGCGAGTTGATTAAGCGAGTTGATCACTAAGAGAGTTGATCTCTAACCGAGTTGGTTAGGTTGCGACTTGTCAAGTTTACTACTTGTCTATTTAGACTTGTTACTTCTTCGTGCTACATTTTACGGTTGTTCTTTTGATTTTGTAAAATCCCATGAAAGAATCAATTTCCCGGTTTAATCAAAGAATAGTAAAATCTCGTAGAATCTGGAATCATGTCTAAGAACATACCTACTATCGCCTCTTCTGTAGCTGAGGACGTTCAAGCAGCAGGATCAGATACTCGTCCACCCATGCTAGACAGAACTGATTATGACTCTTGGGCCCAACGAATCAGATTGTACTGCTTGGGTAAGGAAAATGGGGTTAACATTCTCAAATCAATTGATGAAGCACCGTACCAGATTGAGACTACCAGAGACATACTTGAAACTGCTGCTGATGACTCAGTGACATTAGGATTGGATAGACCAAAGACATATGATGAACTTACTGATAAGGAGAAAAAGAGATACGATGCGGATATTAGGGCTTCAAACACTGTACTTCAGGGTCTACCAAAAGACATCTACAAGCTAATCAATCACAACACTGAAGCCAAAGTAGTTTGGGACAATGTCAAGATGCTTCTCTCTGGTTCTGAATTAACTAAAGAAGACAGAGAATCTCAACTGTATGATGACTTTGAGCACTTTAAGATGAAACCAAGGGAGTGTGTCACTAAATATTACGTGAGGTTCCACAAGCTTGTGAATGACATGAGGAATATCAAAATGACTATGCCAAATATTCAGCTAAATTCAAAGTTTGTGAACAACATGAATCCCAAATGGCACAAATTTGTCACTTCAGTCAAGTTAACAAAAGGTTTGAGGAACAGTAACTATGAGCAATTGTATGCGTACTTGCTTCAGAATGAGAGACATGCTATGTTTGAACGAATGATCTTGGAAAAATTCAATTCAAATTCTGGTAAAGCAAGTTCGTCAAATGATTCAACAGCCTTTTACACCAATGTACGAATAACCACCAAAGCATCTCAAGTCATACCTACTGGTAATGGTAATCACAAACTCATTCCAGATCCAGGGTATAAACCACTTGATGGAAACACGATCATGGAACATTTCATCAATCAACTGGCTCTAATGGTTAAGCAAAATCTGAACCTTACTCCACACACTAACAATGATATCAGAACTACATCCAATCTACACAATCATGCTATTGTCAGAGATGGTTAGATCATGGTGCAACCTGTGCAAGGAAGATAGTATGAACAAGGAAAGGGTGGAGTAGGTGGAGGGTATGTGGCTAATCAGAACCGTGGAAGGAATGCAAATCAAGGACAAGGAAAGCCAATCAAGTGCTACAATTGTGGTGGTGAAGGACATATTGCAAGGAACTGCACATCTCCAAAATGCCCTCAAAATGCAGAGTATTTCAGGGACAAGATGTTGCTGGTGCAAGCTCAGGACAGTGGAGCGGTTTTGGATGAAGAAGAGTTGTTGTTTTTGCTGAGGGAAATGCCAAAACCTATGATGCTGATGTGGATGAGCAGCCAATTCAGGAAATAGGTCACAATCATCAAAATGCCTTTCAAGTTGATGTCGATGATGAACCTATTTCCTAGACAATCTTCATGGCTAGCATTTCACCAATGGTCTCTCCAAAGGTCTCATCACCACAACAGGCTGGTCCATCCAAAGACTCAATCATTTTAGAGGTATTAAAACTATACGATGAAGTTGATGAGTAGGAGATGCATAACAAAGTACAATCACATGAAATTAATGAATCAGATATAGATAATGTGGGTAATAGTAATATTGTCCCATATGATCAATATGTGATACAAAGTGAAAGTGAGATCGTACCAAGTGATGCATCTTCTGCAGTCAATGATGACTATGTTTTTGATGAATACACTGCATGTGCCCCTGATGATTCTGTTATCTCTGAACTGAATGCTTATAAAGAACAAGTTGCCATTTATGAACAACGTGCTAAGTTTGAGTTAACTACCCGTGAGCAGGAAATGGATGGCCAAATGCGTACAATTATTAGAAAAAGTAATTTTAGGGAAGAAATATTAAAACAAGAGCTAGATTCCTTAAAAGACAAACTAAACAAAACTATTAAGCAAAAGCAAGAACTTCAAGAAAATGTTAAAGTGCTTAGACAGGAATTTAATGCTAAGGAATCAAAACTTTTAACTGATTTTTCCAACCTAAAAACTTTGAAAAACAAGCTTGAAAATAAGTTGTACATACAAGGGAACACCATTCAGACTGCTCACTTGATAACTAAGCACAGGGTCTTAAGCGATAAGCATAGTATTCCTCTTGTTGATGAACCAAATCCTGAGATTGGTAAGAAAGCAAAAGCTTCTCAAAATGTAATCTATGATGGCAATGAGATTCTTAAACCTAGACAGAAACCCAGTTGTGCTGAGTGCACTGTGGAAGATATTCAATTAGAAGATGCCTCTAGGGAGAAAAGGAATAAGAAGCTAGAAGATCCTGAGTGTAAAAAGCAGAACATAACGGTCAAACCCCATGATTACACTAAATAAAATTGGATTTCCCTGAACAAGTTTAAGCCTCAAAGCCTATTAATGCCTGGACAAGTGTTCTGGAAAAAGGATATGGATAAGAAAAAAGCAGATAATCTTGTTGAAATGAACACTCCCCTTAGGAAAGTGCTTCCAGCTACTGTGTATCCTTCGAATACACCAATGCATTTAGTTCCTAGAACTCTTCCCACTAAGAGCAAGACCTTAATCAACCTGTATGTTGTTTATCAACTATTCGTTGATTTTGAGAAGACTTGCAAGAAGAGAATCACACCTACAGGGATAACTGAAGGAGAAAGGGGTTTTGAGCAAACTAAATAATGCTATTTAACTGAGGTCATGCCTTTCTTTAAACAATTAAAAGGTCAATTTGAGAGTCTCAAAAAGGGAATAGACACAGAGATTAAAGAAATGGAAAAGGAATTTGATGCAATGATAGTTGAAGTCAATAATTATGAGCGTGAGCTTAAGAATAATGAAATTGAGATAAAGAATCTGCACATCATTAATGATAATTTGATCTCTCAATGTTTTGCTCAAGATGTGTTCTACACTGTTACTAAGTATTCTATTACTGCTTCTTAATTTCACGAATTATCTGTTTCTTTAAAAGTTTCCCATGATCGTGTCATTGAGCTTGAAAACAAAAACTCAAAAATAAATGAGAAAATTGATCGGGATGATCACGATAATTTGGTAAAACACTTTTCTAAATTGGAAGTTGAACATTTGGATTTGCAACTAAAATATCAACATCTCAAAGAAAATGTTAAAACCTCAAACATCAAGATATCCTCAGATGTTCCAGAGTTTGATGCAGTTTTTGAAATAAACAAACGTGATGAACAGATTCGAGCTCACTGTAACACGATCAGAAAGTTAAAAACCCAAATTTCACAATTAAAGGGTGAAAAGAACAATGTGACTGGCTCCCAAATGCCGCCTCCTTTAGATTCTCAATTTTCTCAAAACTTTCATCTTCAAAACATCATTAATGTATTACAAGAAGAAAATGAGAGTTTTCTAGAAGAAAATGAAAAGGTCAAATGACACTTCAAAGAGTTATATGATTCAATGAAAGTCACTCATGACAAAAACAATGAAAAAATAACTTCGTTACAAAAGGAAATTAAGAATCTGAAGAGTCAGGTAAAAGGAAAAATGCCACTTATCTTTAATTAGAATGTTGCATCAAAGTCATCTGCAAATTCTAAATATACTGTGACTGTTAAATACATTCCTCCTCATCTTAGAAATAACGAACTTGTGTTTCATAACTATATCTGTCACCTTAAGGATAGTCTAGAATGTCTTCGAGAGATTGTAGAAGATGATAGCTTAAATAAGCCACTTGATAGTGAAATTAGGTATGCATGCTTATATGCCAAACAATCTCAGGAGCTGTTAGAATGTTTAAGAGCAACATGCCCTAAATCCTTATGTGAGAAAGATAAAGTTGTGATGCCTTGTTCTATGCCTAGTGCTAAGAATGAAACCCATTCTATGCCCAGTATTAAGAAAGTGAACTTTAATGTGCCTTCAAGTAGTTCAGATCCCAGCACTTCTAAACCTGAAATGCAAAAAATAGCAAAACCAACTAATGTTCCCATTCCCTCTACAGGAGTAAAATGTGACACCAAAGCAAGCAGGTCAAAGCCTCAAGGAAACACAAAGAATGATAGGACCTTGCAAGCTGGGAATGTTCAGTGGAAGAGAGTAGAAGATCACCTTAGGAAGAATGAAACTATGATGAATAAAATGAATCGTGTTGATTCTAGTGTTAGCTCTAAGCATGCTGTAATTAATGCGAATTCTGCTACTTTTGGCAAAACATGTAACGATGACTGCTTTGTTTCTGGTACTAATCATGTATGTGGTGTGAATGATTTGATTAATGCTGTTAAATACCCAGTTAAAATTGTTAATGCCAACAATCAAGTTAAGAAGGCTAGAAAGCAATGGTGGAAGAAGGTTAGAAAACATTGGAAACCCACGGGAAGAAAATTTAGTAATGTAGGTTATCAGTGGATACCTACTGGCCGCAAATTTAACCTTAATGAGTTGTACCCTAAATTATCTAAGTCAATGCCCATTAGGAAATGGATGCCTACCGGTAGAACTATTCCTTTAAGAAGAGATCATACTTTGAATAGGTCTAATGTGTACACTAGCACTGCATCTATCACTAATGATTCCATTGATTTTGCTTCTGATGTGGGTATTCCAATCACTGTTACTAACCAAATGGAACCCATTCTTGCATGGGGATCCCAATTATCCAGTTATCCATTCTTGTCTGTGTTCAACTGCAGGTTGTTCAAATTGTTCTGTGGTACTTGGACTCAGGCTGTTCCAAGCATATGACTGGAGACCGGTCACGACTCGTGAACTTTGTGAGCGAATTCATCGGGACTGTTAGATTCGAAACTGATCACTTTGGTGCTGTTTTGGGTTATGGAGATTATGTTGTTGGAAGTAGTGTGATCTCCAGGGTATACTATGTTGAAGGTCTTGGTCATTATTTGTTTTTTGTTGGTCAATTATGTGATTCCGATCTAGAGGTGGCTTTTAGAAAACATACTTGCTTCGTTAGAGAACTTGATGGTGTGGAACTTTTAAGAGGAACACGAGGTACAAACCTATACACCATCTCTATCAAAGATATGATGAAGTCCTCTCCAATCTGCTTGTTGTCAAAGGCTTCGAAAACAAAGTCATGGTTATGGCATCGTCGTCTCAATCACTTGAACTTCGCCACCATTAATGATCTTTCCAGAAAGGACCTAGTAAGAGGCTTACCTAGATTAAAGTATGAAAAGGATCATCTTTGTTCAGCATGCCAATTGGGAAAAAGCAGGAAATATGCCCACTAACCCAAACCCATAAACTTAGTTATGGAAGTTCTTCATACTATTCATATGGATTTGTGCGGACCTATAAGAGTGCAAACAATTAACGGGAAGAAATATGTGTTAGTCATGGTTGATGACTACTCTCGATTCACTTGGGTTAAGCTCTTAAGGACAAAGGATGAAACTCCAGATGTCATCATTAAACTTATCAAACAGTTGCAGGTTCGACTTAACAAGACTGTTAAAATCATCCGAACTGACAATGGAACTGAGTTTGTTAATAAAGAACTTAGTGAGTTTTATGAAAGTGTTGGAATCAGTCATCAAAGAAGTGTTCCATGAACTCCTCAACAGAACAGTGTAGTTGAAAGTCAAAATCGAACTCTTGTGGAAGCCGCAAGAACAATGCTGATTTATTCAAAGGTTCCAACATTTCTCTGGGCTGAAGCCATTGCCACTGCATGCTACACCCAAAATCGATCCCTAATTCACACAACTCATGGAAAAACTCCATATGAACTTGTCCACAATCGAAAACCTGATCTATCCTTCCTTCGTGTGTTTGATGCTTTGTGTTATCCAACTAATGAGGGTCAAGATTTAGGTAAACTGAAAGCTAAAGCGGACATTGGAGTGTTTGTAGGATATGCACCAAATAGAAAAGGATACCGAATCTACAACAAAAGAACCCGAAATATCATGGAAACAATTCATGTTACGTTCGATGAGCTGACCGGTCAAATGGCTCCAATACAATCAAGTTCTGGACCCAGATCACAACCTTCATTAAGTTGCCCCATTAGTTCTTCTTACAAAATCCCTCACCAGCAACTTCATATGTACCCCCTTCGGAAGATGATTTGAAGAAATTATTTGATCCAATGTTTGATGAACACTATGAGCCTACTGGTAATGATTAGTCAAATCCAACCACAGAGGTCGTTCCTAACCCAGTCAACATAGATAACTCGCCAGTTTCTATGTCACTGAGTCAAGAAGCGCCTACTGCAGATCTCTCATCCTCATCATCAAATCCTCAATCATCAAGTGTACATCATGAAAATGTGTCTGGCACCTATGATGGAGATAACCCCTTTGCTACTCCCGAAGATGCTCCATTTGAGAACATATTTGCTCCTTAACCAACTTCAGAACCATCTTCATCAGGAGATCCAAACTCTGCTACTTCAGTTCCTCAACAACAACCACACGAACATCTTAGAAAATGGACACATGACCACCCATTGGACAATATCATTAGGAATCCCTCTCGTCCAGTATCCACTCATAAACAACTTGCAACTGATGCCTTGTGGTGCTTCTTCAACTCTGTATTATCGAAGGTCGAACCAAAAGATGTTAAAATATCAATGACTGAGGATAGCTGGTTCAATGCAATGCAAGATGAAATTCATGATTTCGATCGTTTAGATGTATGGGAATTAGTACCAGCTCCTGACTGTGCTATGATTATAGCTCTCAAGTGGATCTTCAAAGTGAAACTTAACAAACATGGTGATGTACTAAAGAACAAGGCAAGACTAGTTTCCAAAGGATACCGTCAAGAGGAGGGTATTGACTTTGAAGAATCTTTTGCTCTAGTGACACGTATTGAGGCAATCAGAATCTTCCTGGCTAATGCTGCTAGTAAGAATATGGTGGTCTATCAGATGGATGTTAAGACTTCCTTTCTTAATGGAGATCTGAAAGAAGTGGTATACGTCAGCCAGCCAGAAGGCTTTGTGAATCCAGAGCATCCCACTCATGTCTATCGCTTAAAGAAGGCTCTCTATGGTCTAAAACAAGCTCCAAGGGCATGGTATGATACTCTGTAAAAGTTCCTCTTATCTACTGGATTTAGCAAGGGAGCAGTTGATCCGGCATTGTTCACCAGAAAGTCAGGCAAACACTTAATTCACGGTCAAATCTATTTTTGCCTCGACTGACCCCAATGAATGTGACCGTTTTTCTAAGGAGATGGGCTCCAAATTTCAAATGTCAATGATGGGACAAATGTCACTTTTCTTGGGATTACAAATTTCACAAAGTCCCGAAGGCATTTTTATCAATCAATCTAAATATGCTAATGAAATTTTACAGAAATTTGGGTTTGATTCTTGTGACCCTGTTGACACTCCCATGGTGGAGCGTTGTTGGGATACAGAAGATTAAAGTACTAAAGATTAACAAAGTACTACAGAAAAGTACTGCAAGAAGTCAAAGTACTGCTTATCATCAAAGTACTGCAAAGATTATAAGTCGGTTGTATTAGATTAAAGATAGAAAGTTATGTTTATCTAGAACTTTCTATGTATTGTTTACTTGACGTACAAGGATAAGAATTGTAAATCGTTTAGGGTTATCCTTGAGCCTATAAAAGGACCCCTAGATTGATATTAGACGTACGTGATTTTATTAGAGTTTTAGAGAAGTTCGATATTATTAGAGTTGTTAAAGAGTCTGCATAATAAGCAGAGTTAGAGTTATTAATAAAATCGTTTAAAGTTAAAGTTATTCTTCTTAGATTTGTTAAGTAAATTCCGCATACTTAATAGAGTTTGCTCAGTGTTTCATTGTTAATAACTTAGGATTTATCCGAGGTTGTTAAACCTTAACAAGCTATTTAAGTTAGTTTGGTTAGAGTACATCGATCCAACAAATGGTATCAGAGCTTGTGTGGAAACTCTGACTAAGAAGAAACCTTAAAACTTAAAGATGTCGACTGATT
Organism: Chrysanthemum seticuspe; assembly: GCA_019973895.1. Classification (NCBI taxonomy): domain Eukaryota; kingdom Viridiplantae; phylum Streptophyta; class Magnoliopsida; order Asterales; family Asteraceae; genus Chrysanthemum; species Chrysanthemum seticuspe. The sequence goes on from BPTQ01000002.1 coordinate 57,499,706, forward strand.
CTGTTCCACCACCTTCCATCACTTCAATGAGGATTCCTGTCATCAAGAAGGGAGAATATGACCTATGGTGTATGAAGATGAGGCAGTACATTGCTATTACAGACCATGATCTATGGAATGTAATTGTCAATGGTAATGAAGAAGTTCCAGAAACTATTGATGTTCCTAGACAACCCAAAGCACCTAAGGCAGTCTTACCAGCAGCAACATTAAGGAATCAAGAGAAGGCACTCAACATTCTCTTGTCTGCCATTCCAGATGGTCATCTTCTCAAGTTCCATGATGCTAAAGATGCTAAGCAGCTCTGGGCTGCACTTAAGACAAGATTTGGAGGGAATGAAGCTTCTAAGAAGATGCACAGAAATCTGTTGAAGCAACAGTTTGAAACTTTCACTGTTGGTGAAAGAGAGAGTCTTGATGCTGCATATGATAGATTTCAAAATCTCCTTAACATGTTGGAATTATACAAAGCAAATGTTTCAGTTGAAGATGCTAATCTCAAGTTCTTAAGGAGTCTGCCATTATCATGGCATGTGATAGCTACAATGATCAGAGGACAACCAGGTTTGGATGTTATGGACTTTGATGATCTCTACAATCATCTAAAGGTGTATGAGCATGAGATGAATGGTCAAACCAGTTCCAAAACCCACAGTATTGCTTTTCTATCATCTGAAAAGAGAGGCAGTACTTTAACCAAAAGTACTGCTTCTCCTACTTAAAGTACTGTTGCTTAAAGTACTGCTGTTTACACTCCCCCCACTTATGCTCAACAAACCCCACCAACTACTACCATGCACTCAGATGAAGTTGTGTGCTCTTTTTTTGCACAGCAAGCTTCTTTACCTGTAATTTATGAAGAAGATCTCTCTCAGATTAAAGAGGATGCTTTAGAAGAAATTGATATCAGGTGGCAGTTTGCTTTGATCACTGTAAGGATCAAGAAGTACATGAATAAAACAGGAAAGAGCATTGACTTCAAACCAAAATAGGGAATCACTTTTGACAAATCCAAAATTAAATGCTTCAATTGTCAAAAGACTGGACACTTTGCAAGGGAGTGCAGGTTTGCTAAGTATCAAGCAAACAGGATGACTGAGAAACCAAAGCTGGAGCTAAAAGAAATCCCTATTACTGAAACAAAGGCTTTGGTTGCTCAAGAGAATTTATCAGAGGTTGACTGGAGTGAAGAGTTTGATGATGAACCAGTGACCTATTGTATGGTAGCAGTGGAAGAAGCAGTTGAAGATTCAGTAGAAGAATTGGACTGGAGCATTGCCTTTAATGAGGAAGCTGATCATGTTGCTTTGGAATCTGGAGATGGTTTTGGAGGATTTGATTAGAGCTTGGAAAGTGAAGATGATCCTGTTCTGCTTGCAATGGTGGCTACTTCATCAAGTTCAACCCCTATCTCTGAGGTATGCTCAAAATGTCATGATTTTTATCAAAAATTACTTGGCAATTATGTGATTGAAAGAGATAATTGTGTTAGGGCTAGGTCTGAGGTAGCTGATTATCAAATAACCTTAGAGTTAATGGAAGCCAAAATATTAACACATGAAAATAATGAAATAGCTTGGGCTGAAAAGTATGAACAACAAGATTACCAGTGAAAACTAAGTGAATGGAAACTGAATTGTAAAATTGCTGAAATAGAGAAATTAACTAAGGAAAGAGATGATTTATTAGCAAAGTTTGATGCCTGGAAAGAATCTGGTCTGTCACATGTTTCTTATGTTCAAAAACAGAGAAGAGCATATATTAGAACTGGCTTAGGTATTGGTATGGACTTTGATAACATAGAAGAGAATCAATCTTGTGATGACCTAGAGGATATAACCACTAGTGATGATGAACTCATTAATTATGTAGACACATCTAGTAATGAGGATTCTGTTAATAAAAATATCGTCATTAAACGTTATTTATATTTTTGATCTTTGCCTAAGTTTTGTTAACGAAAAAAGTAAATTTAATTTATAAAAGCTTAAAGCTTGTCAAGTTTATTAGATATTAAAACAAGCTTTCTCAAACAATATATTCATCATTCAAGTATTTACATTTATGATTAGTAACATCTTGATATGACTCTAATCATTATGTATGATAGTAGTTTGTAGAATGTGTTAGGTTCTTAAAACCAAACACTACTTAAGCATTTGCATATTTCTATTAATAGTAATACAACATTTGACATCATGTATTACATCATGGAAATCATTGGAAGATTCCATTAGATATTTTGTGAAGATTTGTACTCTTCATATCTTGCACAATCTCACTTAGATAGAGTTGACTTTAGGCAAGATTTGATATCTTGACTGTCAGACTGGCGGTACCAAATTGGTACACGGGCGGAACCCTTTTAAGGGGTCCGCGGTCCGTGGACGCTCCTGTCCAATTTGGCTATAAATAGCAATGCCAAGACAAGTAGTTTCTCATCCCTTTCTAACATACTCTCATACATATCTTCTCTCTAACCTTTCTAATTCAGTTTTATATCATATTAGTGATCTCTTTTGTAGCAAAGAAGATCAAGTCAAACTCAAGCTTCAATGAGAAGTTGGAAGTCTTGTTTGTTTAGTGTTGTATGATCTAGTGTTGATTCATACTTCATTGTTGTATCAAACCATCATAATCTTATGAGTGTGAGTGGTTAGTATTTTAGTCCTTAAAATACATTGTGTGTGGGAGTGGTTGTACCCTTGGAAAGAACTCGACATCTAGCTTAGTGTCGAAAATAGTGTAAGCGAAGTGTAAAGGTTTTCTCCGCCGGTGAAAGGAGCTTGTTGACTAGTGAAGTTAAACTCTCGAGTGTGAGACTCGGGGAGTGGAGTAGGGCAAGGAAAAAGAGTCCTTGTAGGCCGAACCACTATAAACAACTTGTTGTGGTTTGATCATTTCTTTCCTTACTTACTTATTACATATTGCTTGCATATTTCATTAACATACTTAAGATCAATATCACTTGATCTTTCAATAAGTTTCAAAACAAAGATTTTAATCGGTAAACTATTCAACCCCCCTTCTAGTTTTCTACAATTGGTACCAGAGCCTCGTTGCTCAAGAATTTCTAAAATAACTTGTATTTTATAAACTTGAAACGATCCATGGATTCTGAAAACTTTAAAGAAGGGCAATCTATGCAAAGACCACCACTCTTTGAAACCAATGGATTTATCTATTGGAAAAACCGTTTTGAAACATATGTAAAATCAAAAGATATAGATCTTTGGTTTATTATTGTTAAAGGAGATTTTAGTTCTACAACAAAGGATATTTCCGTTGATGAACAAAAGAAATTAGTTGCTAAAAATAATGAAGCTAAAATGATGCTTTACAATGCTTTACCTAGAAAAGAATATGAAAGAATTTTTATGTGTGAAACTGCCAAAGATATTTGGGAATCTTTAATTGTTACACATCAAGGTAATTCACAAGTCAAGGATAACAAAATTGATCTTCTTGTTCAACAATATGAACAATTTGTTATCCCTGAAGATGAAACCATTGATTGTGGCTTTGCTCGTTTTAACACTATCATTACATCACTTAAAGCACTTGACGAATCTTTTTGTAGTAAGAACTTTGTCAGGAAATTTCTTAGAGCACTCCATCCCAAATGGAGAGCTAAAGTGACCGCTATTGAAGAATCAAAAGATCTCTCAATAATGTCACTAGACGAGCTAATTGGCAACCTCAAAGTTCACGAAATGGTAATGGAAAAAGATTCGGAGATCATCAAAGGAAGAAAGGAGAAGATCAAATCCGTTGCTCTTAAAGCAAAGGCGGAATCAAGCGATGATGGTGAATCTTGTTCCGATAGTGAAGATGAAGAGTATGCCATGGCCGTTAGAGATTTTAAGAAGTTCTTTAGAAGAAGAGGAAAGTTTGTAAGACAACCTCGAGAAGAAAAGAAGTCATTCCGAAAAGATCGGGATGATAAGAAGATTAAAGGTGAAAGAAAGTGCTTTAGATGTGGTGATACAAGTCATCTCATAGGAGAATGTCCCAAGCCACCTAAAAGAAAAACTCAACGAGCTTTTGTAAGTGGTGCTTGGAGTGATAGTGAAGACGATGAACAATCAAGCAAGGAAGAGATCGCTCTAATGGCACATGAGTCAAATGAGGTACTTTCCGACTCTTCTTATTCTTCTATAGATGATGATACCTTGCAAAAACAATATAATCAATTGTGTGAGCTAAGTCTAAAAATCATAACTAAAAATAAATTTCTAAAAACCAAAAAGGAGTTTTTGGAAAATGAGGTATATGAGTTAAAAGAAAAAGCAAAACGTCTTGAAAAAGGAAAAGCAAATGACGATGATTGTAAATCATGTCAAGAGCTTAATCTTGAAATAGAAAAACTAAAGCTCACACAAGAAGTTTTAATAGAAAATAATTCTAAGTTTAAAAGGTTTAACAAGAACATCGCTCTTGCCGATGAAATAGTTAAAATCCATAAAACACCAGGAGACAGGAATGGGCTAGGTTTTAATGAAGTATTAATCTCAAAGAGTCAAAACAAAACGGCCGAAAAGGACGAACATTCTGTCAAAATTGCTGCAGTACAGCACGGACCAGACGGAACCAAAATAAGGGTTCCGTCCGTTGTGCAAAATGGTACCGCGGGTACTTCAGCAGAACAGAATGTTCGCAATACGGACCGTACTGAATTTGTTAAAATAACAAAGAAAACCAATGATAATGTTAAACTAAAACCAGCCATTATATCAGGAGTAGGACTTGTTAAAAATGAATTTAGATCAAAAACTACTCAACAACGATATAAAACTTCTTTTGCCAAACGCCCCTTTCCTAAGAGCAACCACAACGTTCAACCTAACTACCAACACAACGGTTGGAATCAAAACTTTCCTAGACCATATCAAACTCCAGATTACATGCCATGGAACCCTTACCCATCATTTCCATACATGAATCAAATAAATGGTATGTTTAACCCAAACGGACCCATGAGATATTGGGGACCAAATGTTTGAGTTATTTGCTTCTTAGGTATGCTTGAAAGTTGGATTGGAACCTGATGAATGGATAAAAGATAGTGGATGCTCACGACACATGACGGGCAACAAAAGTCTCTTCTCATCATACCAAGAGTATGACGGAGGTAATGTCACTTTCGGTAGCAATCTCAAAAGCAAAATCATTGGCAAAGGTACGATTGCTCATAACTCTCTAACTATTGAAAATGTTGCTCATGTGGATAGGTTAGGATTTAATCTACTTAGTATTAGCCAACTATGTGATAAAAAGTATAAAGTACTATTCGATGAAAATGGTAGTAAAATACTAAAAGATGGCATCACCATAGCTAAAGGAGTTAGGAAAAATAACATATACGTCATGAAAATAGATAAAACATATAATGACAAACTTTGCCTAACAACATTAGATGATAGCTCATCTCTTTGGCATAGACGCTTAGGTCACGCTAATATGAGACTTATACAAAACCTATCTTCAAAAGAGTTGGTTAGGAATTTACCAAAACTAAAATATGACCAACACTTTTGCGACGTTTGCAAAATTGGTAAACAAACACATAGTAGTCACAAATCTAAAAATATGGTGTCCACATCTAAGTGTCTAGAATTATTACATATGGACTTGTTTGGACCATCCGCTATAAGAAGCTATGGAGGCAACTTATACACTTTGGTCATAGTAGATGATTACTCAAGGTTTACTTGGACGTTGTTTTTGAAAACCAAAAATGAAGCTTTTGATAAATTTGAAATACTTAGCAAGAAAATTCAAATCCTTCTAGGTGTCAAAATTGTGTCGATCCGAACGGATCATGGTCGTGAATTTGACAACGAAACTCAATTTGGAAACTTTTGTGATACAAATGGTATAACACATAACTTTTCCGCTCCACGAACACCTCAATCAAATGGAGTAGTAGAACGTAAAAATAGAACAATTCAAGAAATGAGTAGAACAATGCTTAATGAACAAAACATTCCTCAAAAGTTTTGGTGTAACGCCGTTGACACTTCTACATATATTTTAAATAGAGTCCTAATACGTCCTTTCCTAAACAAAACACCATATGAACTTTATAAAGGTAAAAAGCCAACATTAGGATATTTTAAAGTCTTTGGTTGTAAATGTTTTATTCTTAATACTAAGGATTATCTCACCAAGTTTGACCCAAAGTCTTATGAAGGTGTATTTCTTGGTTACTCTCAAACTAGTAAAGCTTACATTGTCCTAAATAAAGAAACAATGATAGTCGAGGAATCGTTGAACATAACATTTGACGAAAGTCCACCTCCCTCTAAGACATCACCTTTGGTAGATGATGACTTAGTTGAAAGTCAAATAATTGAAAGTCAAATTAATAATAACAAGGAAGATGAACCATTAAATAAGGAGATTATCAATATAAAAGAATCTAAAAGTCATCCATTAGAAAAGGTCATAGGAAAACTTAATCAAAGAACCTTAAGATCACAAGCTCAAAATCAAAGTAATCATTTCTGTTTTGTATCCACCATTGAACCAAAAACCATAAATGAAGCAATAAAAGATGAATCATGGGTAATTGCCATGCAAGAAGAATTAAACCAATTCGTTAGAAATGATGTTTGGAAACTAGTTCCAAAACCCAAAGATCAAACTATAATTGGAACAAAATGGGTCTTTCGAAACAAAATGGACGAAAATGGTGTAGTATCTAGAAACAAAGCTAGGCTTGTTGCACAAGGTTATAATCAACAAGAAGGAATTGACTATGATGAAACTTATGCACCGGTAGCTAGACTTGAATCTATTAGAATATTACTTGCTTATGCATGTGCTTATGATTTTAAATTATTTTAAATGGATGTTAAAAGTGCTTTCCTTAATGGGTTTATTAACGAAGAAGTGTATGTTGCTCAACCTCCCGGTTTTACCGACTTTGAGAAACCACATTATGTCTTCAAACTCAAGAAAGCATTATACGGCCTTAAACAAGCACCTAAAGCTTGGTACGACCGTCTTAAGACTTTTCTTATTGATAACAAATATACTATGGGATTAGTAGATAATACTCTTTTTACTAAGAAAAAGGAATCGCAAATTATTATTGTTCAAATATACGTTGATGACATTATATTCGGATCAACTTGTCAAGAGCTATGTGATGATTTCTCTAAAATCATGCATGACGAGTTTGAAATGAGTATGATGGGTGAGTTAAACTTCTTTCTAGGACTTCAAATCAAACAACTAGATGATGGTATTTTCTTTAACCAATCTAAATATATAAAAGACATGCTTAAGAAATTTGGTCTTGAAAATTCCAAACCAACTAAAACACCCATGTCCTCGGACACTAAACTCACCAAGGACGAAGAAGGTGAATCAGTAGATAACACTAAATATAGAGGAATGATTGGTAGCCTACTCTATCTTACGGCTAGTAGACCCGACATTATGTTTAGTGTTTGTCTATGTGCTCGCTTTCAAGAAAACCCAAAGGCATCACACTTAGAAGCATTAAAAAGGATTTTTAGATATATTAAGGGAACAACGTGTTTAGGATTATGGTATCCCAAAGGAACGGGTATAGAAACCATAGTGTATGCCGACTCGGATCATGCCGGTGATTATGTCGATAGAAAAAGTACAAGTGGTATTTGCACTTTTGTTGGACATTGTCTCACCTCATGGTTTGCAAAGAAGCAAACGGCTTTAGCCATCTCTACTACTGAAGCCGAATACGTCTCAGCCGGAAAAGCATGTCAACAAGCTCTTTGGATGAAGCAAGCTCTCGTAGACTACGGAATTCATCTCAACGACATTGTGATACTTTGCGACAACAAAGGAGCCATCGATCTCAGCAAGAATCCCGTTCAACATGCTCGTACAAAGCACATTGAAATCCGTCATCACTTTCTTCGCGACAATGTTCAAAAAGGGAACATTTCAATCGAGAAAGTATCCTCTGAAGACAACATTGCCTACATCTTTACTAAACCTCTTAAACGAGAACCGTTTAATCTTCTTAGACTTGGTTTAGGGTTAATGGAACCAAACATGTAGGATAAACATAGCCTAAAACATTAGAATAGTCAAACCAAAACAATTTTGTCTTGTATCTGCTACTGTAGCCACGGCACCAAACGACAACACGGACGGAACCAAAAATTTGGTGCCGTCTGGTCTGTGGTGTCTACAGAAGCAAAACAGCTTTATACATAACATCTTCTTCCTCACAGCCCACTTTACCAAAACGTGTAAAACTTAAACCAAGCTCATTATTGTCATCTTCCCACTCACTAATCACTGAAGATAACATCATTGTAAGTATCCTAACTACATTTCATCTCTTAATTCTGAGTCTAGGATTCTTATTTATGCACAAAACTATCACAAATCATTACATGGGGTTTTATGTATGCTTTTATACCAAATATGAATTCAATTGGCAAATTGCATAACTAGTCATTGAAATTAGGTACTACATTATCATATTGCATAAACAAATCATGTTTCCCACTAATTGATAGATAATAAATATAAGGCCTTATTCAAACAACCAAACACCCCATGTCAAAAGTTTTGAAAAGCTTCTCACTTGTAGGAAAACATTTTTCATTGCTAATACAAATAGAAACGTTAGAATTTTCATCACTTGCATGCTCTTGAATACTAAAGGTATTGCATAACTAATATGCACTCCCGGGTATATTCAAATGTAGCCACATTGAATTAGGAGCATTTGGGTTATCTCATGGTATTTTCCAAACACTCCACTAAAACCATTTTGTGCATAAAATGAGTCGAGATAACCGCAACTCCAAATTGTTTTCATATAGGCACACACTAGAATCAAAAACGTTAAAATTTATCTTAATTTTTTTTTAACATGTTAATTCTTGTCCTTAGGAATAACCATGGTAGCCGCAAGATTCTATGATCACAAAGACACTCTTAACTACATTCCCAAACACCACAAAACCAAAGGACTCACCAAGGAACAAGTAGAAATATTTAGGGGTCTAGAATCTAGGTATTTCCACGAGGGTAGAACCATTCACCCATCCTTCCTTGAGCATACCAATCTTCGTGAAGAACTAGCCGCCATTCAATTCGATTGTCTTCTTGACATTGATGAACCAATTTGTCCTAGGTTCATGTTAGAATTCTATTCTAGTGTGACCGGTTTTAGTGATGAAGATGATGATGAATTTTGTCTTAGCTTTAGAATCAACCAAAATGACTACACCATCACCCTAAGTGAATTTGCTAGAGTACTAGGAATTCCCAACCGAGGAACTTGTGTCTACACAGATAAGTGGTCACTCACCGCCCTTGATGCAATCAATGACCGCTCTCTTCCCTACATAACCCGTTTAGCCGATAAGGATGTCATCCGTGAACACCTTTTTAACCCAAAAACGGATACAACCCGAGTAACCCGAAAGGGAAAAGAGGTAGACCGAGATCCATATGGAATGGAGCTCAATGAACTTAAGCACGAATTTAAGAAATGGGAGGAGTTACTTAGAGCAAACGTCATTAGCACCATAGGGAATAGGGATCACATAAACGCTTGTCTTTGCCACATGCTTTACAACTTGTCCACCCGACAACCATTCAACTTAGCCTACTACATAGCTAGAAGAATGATTGATATTCCAACTCAAGGATCCGTTGCTCTTCCATACGGGATGCTTCTCACCCGTCTCTATAGAAACTTCGCTCCAATTCCACCAACCCCAAAAGGGATACATCTTCACTATGAACTCATCCCTCACATCTTTGTACCTTTGAGTGATGCTCGAGTTGCTAATACTAAAGGCAAGAGAGCTAAACCTCCAACTCCTTCATCATCATCATCAAATAGCTCCGAGGATGGTCTTCCAAGCTCTCATCTTCCACCTCAAGAGTATTACGCATCTCTTCCCGAGATTGAGAATGAATCAGCAGAATTCAAGCAAACTAAGGGAATGTTCAAGTGCCTTGGTAGGATGATGAACAAGATTTACAAGAAGTTGGACAAATAAGGGTACTTTAAGGAGTGTTTGGAAAAATACATTATCGTTAATGTTTGATACTATTTAGTTGTTTTTATTATGTAGGATGATAATATAACTTGAAACAATGGTGTATGCTAACAATCTCATGCAGGAGGATAGCACAAGTATGCTATCAAATTTTACCCATTTTCACTATATTGTGAAAATCAATAAGCCTTGCTCAAAATCTATGCTCCACTATGTTTACATATGTGTTATTTACTTTTCCTAACTAGAAATGTTTAGTATAACAGGTTTTGAGAAAAATTTCAGGTTTCGGAAATTTACCCGACACCTAAAAACGAACTCTGTCCATATTTCAGCACTCCACGGATCAGACGGCACCATTATTTTGGTACCGTCCTTTATGTAATTTGGTACCGCCATACCTGTACAAGCGGACCAGACGGCACCCTTTTTAGGGTTCCGTCAGTGTATGATTTTGGTGCCGTGGATCCTCCAGGTAATTTTCTGAATTTTGACTATTTCGTGATTCCAAATTATCCTCCATCACTTATAAATCAATCTTAACTAGTTTATACTATTATTAGAACTAGTATTATTCACTAAGGTATATAAGAAATCCATTTCCCACCAAAATTCAAAAATTTGAAAAATCCACCCAAGGAGCCCTTTTGCATAAAGGAAGGAACCAAATTTTTGGTACCTTCAAATCCGTGGGTAATCTGAATATTAGGAAATTCCACTCACTAGAACACATTTATTGCATATCTTTTCTTCTTCACTCCATCTTCTTTGTATGGATTGACTTGGGTGATATGACTAGCATTCAACCCACTTCCAAATCATTAGGAACCTCATCTCTTCAATGGTTCAACATCAAATCAAACCATTTCTCAACAATTTCTTACCTCTATAAATTGAAAGGCTTTACCATGATCATCCTCACACCTTCCTCATTCTCACTACTATCTAGCAAATCAAAACCCAAGTTAAAAATGACTAAATCATCACCAAAACCTTGCAAGAAAACCGCTAGAATGAGCGTAAGGCCTTGTTGTTTTGTTCATCTTAGCTCATCATCCGAATCTTCACCACTCACCATCTCATCTCCCATTAGAGATGATACACACCTTACCTTAGCTACACCCACTTCATCACACATTGTGATCACCACTCCACCACCATCAAAAGCACCTACTTCACCTCCACCGGCACCCATCCAAACATCCAAAACACCCTCACCACCTTCACCAAGGTCTCCCACTCTCACTCCCATGGAGTTATTTTCAACTCCACCAACATCACCAAATTCTTTCCTAGAGGACTTGGAAGACTTGCCTCCTAGGCCAAGTCATCCACCACCATTGCCATCCTTTGGCACCATTGAGCGAATCGCTCATGAATCACCTCGGTCATCCATTGACCTAAACGCCCCATTAGGGCCAAGACCTCTCCTTTTCCACCCCATTCACAAGGACATTCATGGTCCTTTATACGGGGATCATCTACTTCCATCATCAATGTCCCCTCATATTGAGGACATTCCGGAGTGCATGTGGGATGACAATCCCACTAGAGAGGAGATTCAAGCCGAACTCCACAACCTCCACCAATTCAAAGGCATGGTGGATTCTCACTTAAGTGAGACAATGCAAATGCAAAGTGCTTTGCTTGCATCCATCATGACCACTCCAAACATCCCCAACACCACCAACACATCCACCATTCCACCACCACAACCTCCGCAAACTTTCTACCCTCCAAGGCATGGTTGCTCAACTTGTGAGCAAACGGGTCAAACCGTGGAACGGACCCGGATTATGGTCCATGACTTCCACGAAGAAATGAGGTTCATCCTCAACCACATTCTTGAGCGTCTCAACGCTCTCTCCCATCCACCATCACTTTAGGATGGTTTTAGAATAGTCTTTCTTTTATTTGTTTTTTTTTAGGATAATTTTTATTTTCTTGTACTAGAAACACATCATTGTGTTCTCTTTTCATGATCTTTACTCATGAAAAATTTTAACTAATGAATGTTGTTTATTATGTTGTTGGTGTCATTACATAGTGTTTGGAAATGCTTGTGAATGATCATTATTACTAACAATTTTTTTTGTAGCTTTATTTTCACAATCCATGTATCTTCCCATTAAAGCACCCTATTTAGGGGGAGCTTTGAACAAGGGGGAGATAATAGCTCGGGCTCATTACATTCCGCATAGCCTCTTCTTTTTGTTGAGACAAAAAGGGGGAGAAAATATAGAACTTTGAAATTACTTATAGTTGACTTTTCTGAAAAAGTCAAACTGCATACATTTGACTTTCTAAAAGTCAAACAGGAACCCTCATTGATAATACTTGACTTTTCTTAAAAAAGTCAAACTGCATACTTTGACTTTCTGAAAAAGTCAAACATCATGCATCAACTAGTGAATTCTTTGACTTTCATAAAAAGTCAAATTTCATACACTTGTATTATCATTTCCTTTTCAAGTTCTAAAACTAATATTTTTATAACTCTTGTACAAACTTTGTTCCTTTTATAAAAATAAAATTTATATTTTGTCCTCAACAAAAAAGGGGAGATTGTTAATACAAATATCGTCATTAAACGTTATTTATATTTTTGATCTTTGCCTAAGTTTTGTTAACGACAAAAGTAAATTTAATTTATAAAAGCTTAAAGCTTGTCAAGTTTATTAGATATTAAAACAAGCTTTCTCAAACAATATATTCATCATTCAAGCATTTACATTTATGATTAGTAACATCTTGATATGACTCTAATCATTATGTATGATAGTAGTTTGTAGAATGTGTTAGGTTCTTAAAACCAAACACTACTTAAGCATTTGCATATTTCTATTAATAGTAATACAACATTTGACATCATGTATTACATCATGGAAATCATTGGAAGATTCCATTAGATATTTTGTGAAGATTTGTACTCTTCATATCTTGCACAATCTCACTTAGATAGAGTTGACTTTAGGCAAGATTTGATATCTTGACTGTCAGACTGGCGGTACCAAATTGGTACAGGGGCGGAACCCTTTTAAGGGGTCCGCGGTCCGTGGACGCTCCTGTCCAATTTGGCTATAAATAGCAATGCCAAGCCAAGTAGTTTCTCATCCCTTTCTAACATACTCTCATACATATCTTCTCTCTAACCTTTCTAATTCAGTTTTATATCATATTAGTGATCTCTTTTGTAGCAAAGAAGATCAAGTCAAACTCAAGCTTCAACGAGAAGTTGGAAGTCTTGTTTGTTTAGTGTTGTATGATCTAGTGTTGATTCATACTTCATTGTTGTATCAAACCAACATAATCTTGTGAGTGTGAGTGGTTAGTATTTTAGTCCTTAAAATACATTGTGTGTGGGAGTGGTTGTACCCTTGGAAAGAACTCGACATCTAGCTTAGTGTCGGAAATAGTGTAAGCGAAGTGTAAAGGTTTTCTCCGCCGGTGAAAGGAGCTTGTTGACTAGTGAAGTTAAACTCTCGAGTGTGAGACTCGGGGAGTGGAGTAGGGCAAGGAAAAAGAGTCCTTGTAGGCCGAACCACTATAAACAACTTGTTGTGGTTTGATCATTTCTTTCCTTACTTACTTATTACATATTGCTTGCATATTTCATTAACATACTTAAGATCAATATCAATTGATCTTTCAATAAGTTTCAAAACAAAGATTTTAATCGGTAAACTATTCAACCCCCCTTCTAGTTTTCTACAGATTCAATTTGTAAACCACCTTCAGAATATAAGAAAGACAAGGGTTATCATGCTGTTCCACATCCCATTGGTAGTCATCAACCCATAAGACCTGATGTTTCTCGTTTTGGAGTAGACAGCTTAGAGTTTAGAAAGAAACTTAAAGGTCAATCTAGGTCTGAATCCCCAAAAGAAACTGTTGAAAACAATGTTCAAAGTCAAGCAGTACCTTCAGGAAAACCTTTTCAAAACAGTACTGCTAAACCTTTTTGGGATAACTTTGGTCAAAACAGGTTCAATCATTCACCTAGAAGGCAAAATAGTTTTGGTCATAGACATAGAAGAATTCACTTTGGGAGTATGGGTCAAAAACTATGTTTTGTGTGTTTTAGTCCTAATCATTTAATCAAGGATTGTGAACATCACTCAGATTACCTAAGAAAATTTCCAAAGAACAGGTCTGCCAACCAGAAACCTAGAGAGAACAAACCAGTCTGGAATAATTCAAATAGGGTTAATCACAGCAATTTCTCACCAGACCATAGGTACCCTCACCAGAGAAGACCTTTTTCTAACTCACCAGTACCTTCACAAGCAGTACCTTCTCAAAGTACTGCTCAATTCAAACAAGGTACTGTTAACACTGCTTGGAAAAGGAACCCAAGGATATCTCATTATTATCAACCTAGAAGGTATTATAATTCACATAGGGAATCTAGATCACAGGAACCAAGTGTTAAAACCGAATGGGTTAAGAGAGAAAGTACTGCAGAGGGACAAATAATACTTTCAACAAAAAGTGAATCAGATGTTTTTATAATACAAGAAAAAGAGAATGAATTTGCAAAAGAGAGTTCTGTTGAAAATCCAGAATGTTTTGAAAATCCACATGCTAGATATCAAAAGATAATTATGGATCATGTTTTAAAAAATAGTGGGAATTACATACTCAAAGAATTTGAGTTTGTAACTCCACAAGGGGAACACAAGTCAGTAATGGCTTGGGTTCCTAAAAGAAACTAACTCTCTAAATCTTTGTGCAGGGCAACCCAAAAGAGGAGCTTAAAGATCATCTTATTGTGGATAGTGGTTTCTCTGGAAGCTTGACAGGAGACAAGGAGATTCTGTCAGATTTTCAATCTATTAGTGGAGGACGATTTGCATTTGGGAATGATCCCAATGGAGGAAGAATTACTGGAAAAGGAACCATCAAAGCAGGGCGTATAGATTTTGAGAAGGTTAGATATGTGAAGGAGCTCAAGTTCAACTTATTGTCAGTTTCTCAAATATGTGATAAAAAGCATCTTGTGTTATTCACTGACACAGAATGTCTCATCCTTTCCCCTGAGTTCAAGTCTGTTGATGATAGCTTGGTAGTTCTTAGAGTACCAAGAACCAATGATGTGTATAGTCTAGATATGAAAAGTCTTCATTCTTATGGGAGAGCCACATGTTTAGTAGCAAAAGCAACATCTAAAGAAGCACATCAATGGCATAGAAGATTGGGCCATGTGAATTTCAAGAATATCAACAAAATGGTCAAAGGAAATTTAGTTAGAGGTTTACCTTCAAAGACTTACAAGAATGATCACTCCTGTTTGGCATGTATGAAGGGTAAACAACATAAAGCTTCCTGCAAGAAGCTTGAGGAAAGGACTGTTAGAGAACCATTGGAGCTGTTACATATGGATCTATTTGGTCATGTATCTGTTACAAGTTTGAACAAGAAGAAGTACTGCTTAGTTGTCACAGATGATTGCAGTAGATTCAGTTGGGTATTTTTCTTGGGATTTAAAGATGATACTTTTGATGCTATTCAGACACTCATAATAGCACTTGAAAACCAATTGAGACTTAAGGTTACAGGTATTTGATGTGAAAATGGAACTGAATTCAAGAACAAGCTTATGGATGAATTTTGTGCAAACAAAGGAATCAAGCGGGAGTTCAGTATTGCTAGAACACCACAGCAGAATGGTGTTGCAGAGAGAAAGAATAGGACTTTGATTGAACCAGCCAGAACCATGCTAGCAGATTCACAACTACCTATTCAATTCTGGGCTGAAGCTGTAAGTACTGCTTGCTATGTACTTAACAGAGTATCAGTTACTAAGCCACAGATGAAGACACCTTATGAGTTGCTGATGGGCAACAAACCCAACATTCGATTTATGAAGCCTTTTGGATGCTCTCTTACTATTTTGAATACAATTGATAATCTGGTAAGTTTGATGGCAAGTCAGAAGAAGGTTATTTACAAGGATATTGTACCAACAGTAAAGGCTTTAGAGTGTACAACAGAGCCACTAAGAAGGTTCAAGATTGTCTTCATGTTGAGTTTTTAGAAGATCAAGACAATCAGAAGGGTAAAGGTCCTGATTGGATATTTGATCTTGAAGTTTTAACTCCTTCTATGAATTATGTACCTGTTAGAGAAGAAAATCAACCTGTACACAATGAAGATGATTTATAGTATGTTGTTCATGGAGTTCATATTAGTCCTGATGCTGTTCCTGATGAAGAACCAATTTCTATGGAACCAATGAAAAGTACTGATAAGCCAAAATCCTCATTGTCTGCTGAGGATCAATCTATTCAAGAAGAACTTAATCAGATGCTTCTTCAAGATGTTTTAGCACATTCTTATACTGATGATCAAAGAAGAGCTTATGAAGAAGCAAAGACAAAGAACAAAACTGCAGATTACTCTTACAGTACTTTGGACAGTACTTTTCACCAAAGTACTGCTGCACCAGTTTCCAGCACTTTGGATGATTTGGATGATCCTACCATGCCTGGATTAGAAGATACTGATAATGAGTTTGAAGTTGAAGGTATTTTCTCAGATTCCAATGAAGATGCTGATTTCACTAATTTGGATGATACCTATGGAGTTCCACAGTCTCCAAACTTAAGAATTCATAAGAATCATCCTACTGATCAAATCATTGGTCCTTCTACTTCTGGAGTGATGACAAGACACAAAGCTAAGAGTTTTACTAAACCTCATAATGCTTTACCTAGCTTTGTCTATAAACAGAACAGGCTGAATCATAAGGACCATCAAACATGTTTGTTTACTTGCTTTATCTCTCAAGAGGAACCCAAGAATATTGCTCAAGCATTGACTAAAGAAAGTTGGGTTGAAGCTATGCAAGAAGAACTGCTACAATTCAGACTTCAAGAAGTTTGGGTATTATGTGATCTTCCTGATGGTAAGAAGGTTATTGGTACAAGATGGGTGTTCAGAGTCAAGAGAGATGAAAGAGGGAATGTTATTAAATACAAAGCAAGATTAGTTGCACAAGGCTACAGACAAGAAGAAGGAGTTGATTATGATGAAGTGTTTGCTCCTGTAGCAAGGATAGAAGCAATTCGAATCTTTCTTGCTTTTGCTTCTTATATGGGATTTCAGGTTTATCAAATGGATGTTAAGAGTGCCTTTTTATATGGCAAGATTACAGAGGAAGTATATGTCAAACAACCTCCTGGTTTTGAGGACCCTAAACATCCAAAGAAATTTTACAAAGTTGTCAAAGCTCTGTATGGCTTACATCAGGCACCTAGAGCTTGGTATGAAAGGCTTTCTACCTTTTTATTGCAACATGGTTATAGGAGATGAGCTATTGATAAGACTTTGTTTATCAAGAAAGACAAGAAGGATATCAAGTTAGTACAAGTTTATGTTGATGATATCATATTTGGAGCTACTAAACAGTCCATGGTTAAGGAGTTTGAGCAGCTGATGCAGAAAGAATTTCAAATGAGTTCAATGGGTGAGTTAACTTTCTTTTTGGGACTTCAAGTTAAGCAGTCAAAGGAAGGAATTTTCATAAGTCAAGACAAGTATGTATCTGACATACTTAAGAAGTTCAATTTTGATGACATGAAGCCTGTTACTACACCTATTAAATCTATCAACTCATTAGGCAAGGATGAAGATGGATAACCAGTTGAAGTCAAGTTATACAGATCCATGATTAGATGTCTTATGTATCTTACTGCATCAAGACCTGATATTATGTTTGCTGTTTGTCTATGTGCAAGATATCAAGTCTCACCAAAGGTTTCTCATATGAATGCAGTGAAGAGAATTTTTAGTTATTTGAAACAACAACCTAAGTTGGGGTTGTGGTATCCAAAGGATTCACCTTTTTACTTGGAAGCTTTTTCAGATAGTGATTATGCAGGTGATAACTATGACAGAAGATCAACCACAGGTGGATGCCAATATCTTGGAAGAAGATTAGTCTCATGGCAATGCAAGAAACAGACTATTGCAGCAACATCCTCTACTGAAGTAGAATATGTGGCTGCTGCAAGCTGTTGTGGCCAAGTGTTGTGCATGCAGAATCAACTCTTGGATTATGGTTTCAATTTCAAGAATACTCCTATCAATATTGATAATGAGAGTACAATTTGCATTGTAAAGAATCCAGTTTATCATTCCAAGACAAAGCATATTCAGATTAGGTATCACTTTATCAGAGATTGTTATGAGCATAGGCTCATTAATGTTGTCAAGGTGCATACAGATGATAATGTAGTTGATCTACTCACCAAAGGCTTTGAAGTTTCAAGATTCAATCACTTGGTGGTGAGTATTGGCATGATCAATTACTGAGCTACATTTAAGGGGAGGACTATTTAGTGATGTTTTATAAGTGTTTGGTATTATAAGGAAAAGAATGGGAAAGTGCTGATTTTTTACTTTATGAAAGTACTGCTTGGAAATTACTGCAAAAGAAAGTACTATACCTAATTCACAACAAGAGGAACATTCACCATCTCCTCAACAATCTGTTCTTGATTCACAACCAGAGGAACATTCACCAATTCATGGAGATGATCCACATACTATACCTCGTGAAGGTTTGATATTGGATAATTATGTTCTCACACGGGAGTTGGTCAAATTAAAGAAAACTACTGAGACTCAAGCTAAACAGATCAAGAAGTTGAAGCTCAAGTTTCGTAGACTCAAGAATTTTGTTTGGCCATTGGTTCAACATCATCGTCTTTGGGTCAAATCTAAAAAGAAGGAGCAAAGGCAGTTTAAGATGACTAAGCGCCAAAAAGTTCAAAAACAATCTTCATTCCAAATGGGGAGGAATTTAGAAGAAAAGAATTTGAAAGAAGATGTTCATAAGGAGAATGAACCTCAAGATACTGAAGAACATGAAAGGACTGAAGTTCAAGGAACAAATATTCAGCCTGAAGATACTGAGGAACAAGTTATTGATGTTCAAGTTCAAAGTACTGATGATCAAGGTACTGCTGATCAAAGTACTGCTTTTACTGGAACTTACAGACAAGAATTGGTTAGACTTTGAAGAGGAAGCTGGTCCTTCAACTACTGTATTAGAAGAAGAAGTTGGTCCTTCAACAACTGTCATACCAGAGGAGGCTGATACACCTCAAAGAATACACACTGCAAGTGATGATGATACAATTGCTGAGATTTTGCAAGATTTATCAAAACCAAGAGGTGTTACTATTCCAGGAGTACAAGAAGAGGAACAACCAAGAGTTTCTCAACCTGTCATTGATCCAAAAGATAAAGGAAAGGGCAAGTTAATAGAGACAAAGAAGAAAAAGAAACCTACTTTAGCTCAGATAAGAGCTGCTCAAGTTGCTATGAATGAGGAAGCAGCTAGAAAGTTTCAAGAGGAATTGAATGCTAAAGATAGAGAAGCTAAAGAAATTGAAGAAGCTCAGAATAGAGAAGCAACTAAGAAATTGCAAGAGGAATTGAATGATGAAGCTGATGAACTATTAGAGGCACCTATTCCTGTTAGATTTCTACCAAGAAGGCTAAATTGAGCTAAAGACAGAAATGCAATGATGGCTTATTTAAAAAGTCAAGGGTATAAAGGATTGCAGAGGTTTAATTATTTGAAGATGAAAGAATTGTATGATGCTATTAGGGAAGCTTATAAGAAAAGTGTTGAAAGCATCAAGGATTATAAAGATGATGCTGCTTGGAAAGAAAAAGATAGAAAAGAAAAAGAAAAACTGAAGTTGAAGATATACAGTCATCAAAGAAAGAGAAAGTTGAAGATATACAGTCATCTGATACTAATGATGAACTAAAGAATTATTTAAGAATCGTGGATTTTGAGTATTCTACAGATGATGCTGAGATGAAAATGAACAGATCTCAAATTATTGCTTTTGACGTTGTAGAATCCAAAGATGGAAGTTATCTGATGTTTCATAGAGATGATGAAAGTTTCAGAGTGTTCAATAGGCTATGGGATTTATTGCACATCATAGATAGAGTGGATTTATTTTATTTATATCATGTGGTGCGAGATTACTTTGAACAAAATCCATCAGAAGGAGTTGGTTTAGTATTGCTTGGAGATCTTACAACTGTATGGGAAACTGAAGAACAAAGCACTGCTGAAATTTGGAAGAATCAAGAGAATTAGGAGATTGTTAGCTGGAGATTCTTTGAAGAATCTGGAGTACATGTTCTAGAGCTAGAAGATGGAATTATGATTCATATGTTAGCTGATAGAAGATATCCTCTTACACCAAAACTTATGAGGAGGATGCTGGAGCATGGAATGGAAGTAGAAGAAGATAATGAAATAGCATGTCTGGTTATCAAGCTGTTTATCAGATGGACTACAATTGCTGATGATGATAAATAACTGGTATGAATCTTATTTGATTAAATTTTTGATATATCAGTACTTTATTCAAAGTACTGCTGATCAAACAGTACTTTCATCAAAGTACTGCTTGAAGTTTTTAAACCAGTTACTGATTTTGAAAAACTTTTGTTAAGTGATAAATGTTTTAAAACAAAGGTTCAAAGAAATAAATAGTTTTTGAGATGGTAATACCAATAGGTTATCAATCCACCATGGTTACAAAAGGATTGGCTAATCCATGAGCAAACGGCTCTGGTAAAGATATTTCAAATCCGTTTTTAGTTGACAACTTGCTAATAAGTTGGATGGTAATCAACTTACCATATCAGTAATGTGAAGAGTTGGCTAGCCCACAAGAAAATGGCTTGTGGTAAAGGCTGTGGAAAAACCATTATATGGTAATTAGTTCACCATGATGAAAGAACTAACTAGTCCAAAAGGGTACAGCTTTTGGTAAAGACAACTCAAATCTGTTGATAGCTGATGATTTGCTAAAAATCATATGGTTATCAGTGTACCATGATCTTACACATCAAAACATTTGGCTACTCCAGAGTTAATGGCTTTGGTAAACAGAACTCAAATCCATTAAATTTTGAATGATTCACCTCTCACAGGAGTTTACACACCTGGAAGTGATGAGAATAGACTGAAACTTAACTGAATTAAATGTACAAATTGTCTTATGTTGCTGAAAAGATAGAGCTTGCTAAATGTTGCAGAAAAGATATAATATTGTTGTTTGATGCTGAAAAGAATTACACAGATAAAGACTACTTTAATGATGATATAAGAATCTACAAAGATAAAATCTGAAGATAAAGTAACAATTCCTCTTTGAAGATAAAGATGTGAAATCTAAATCTACAAAGGAACTTGAAATCAAGCAAGTAGAATTCAAGTTAGGGGAGGATTGTTGGGATACAGAAGATTAAAGTACTGAAGATTAACAAAAAACTGTAGAAAAGTACTGCAAGAAGTCAAAGTACTTCAAGAAGTCAAAGTACTACTTATCATCAAAGTACTGCAAAGATTATAAGTCGGTTGTATTAGATTAAAGATAGAAAGTTATGTTTATCTAGAACTTTCTATGTATTATTTACTTGACGTACAAGGATAAGAATTGTAAATCGTTTAGGGTTATCCTTGAGCCTATAAAAGGACCCCTAGATTGATATTAGACGTACGTGATTTTATTAGAGTTTTAGAGATGTTCGATATTATTAGAGTTGTTAAAGAGTCTGCATAATAAGCAGAGTTAGAGTTATTAATAAAATCATTTAAAGTTAAAGTTATTCTTCTTAGCTTTGTTAAGTAAATTCCGCATACTTAATAGAGTTTGCTCAGTGTTTCATTGTTAATAACTTAGGATTTATCTGAGGTTGTTAAACCTTAACAAGCTATTTAAGTTAGTTTGGTTAGAGTACATCGATCCAACAAGCCTAGCAAACTTGATGAGGACCACTCAGGGATAATGGTTGATCAAACGAAATATCGTAGTATGATTGGATCCCTGATGTACCTCACAGCCAGTAAGCCTGATATTCTGTTCGCTATATGCATATGTGCAAGATACCAGGCTAAGCCTACCAAAAAGCACCTTGAAGCGGTTAAACGGGTCTTTTGGTACCTCCAAGGAACCATTAACATGGGTCTTTGGTATCCGAAGTACACCGATATGTCACTAACGGCCTATGCAGATGCTGACCATGCAAGGTGTCAAGATACAAGTCGAAGCACATCAGGAGGTGCTCAATTTTTGGGTGATAAGCTTTTTAGCTGGTCTTCAAAGAAACAAATGAGTACTTCAATATCCTCTAAAGAGGCTGAATACATAGCCATGTCATCTTGTTATGCTCAAATCTTATGGATGAGATCACAATTATCTGACTATGGATTTGAATTCAACAAAATCCCTCTGTACTGTGATAACAAAAGTGCAATTGCTCTCTCCTGCAACAATGTTCAACACTCTAGAGCAAAGCACATTGACATTCGACATCACTTCATTAGGGAGCAAGTTGAAAGAGGTGTGGTTGAGTTATACTTCGTGACAACTAAATATCAGTTGGCAGACATCTTCACCAAAGCTCTTCCTAGAGAACGTTTTGAGTTTATTCTTCCATGACTTGGCTTGAAAAGCCTTCAACCAGAAACACTCAAACGTCTTCAGGAGGAAGACGAGGAGTGTTAGGTTCCCATTTATGTAACACAAGCATCAATAGAAGAAATAAGAGAAAGAAAGATCGGATGAACACTTGACTAAAACACACACACGAATATATGAAAGGTTTATGCTTAAGTGAAATAGAAAAGTGAACAACCAACCTTCAAATGAAGGTTTACAATCCTATTTATATGAGAGGGAGCTAGGGCAATACTTCTAGTCCTTTCCTTTCCTTATTAGGCTTGGGCCAAGGCTTATGGGCCTTCTACATAAGCCTAAGCATAATAACAAACATAAAGGCCTAATTAAGCTAACTATTACATATTAATTACTAACACTTGTAATCTAGTTAAGGAGTGATTCCAACAATCACCCCCTAAGTGTTGGTGATTAATGATATGAGTGAAAAATGTTGTAGGTGCTGATGTAATAGTAGCTTCGACATCTTCTGACATTCTTCTTTCTTGTGTGAAGAAATACCTTGATTCGAACAATCTCCCCTAGTGTAGAGAAATTGTTTCCTTTGAAGTATTCTGCTTTGACGTCTTTAATTTCTTTGTTCTTTGATCTTTGTTCTTTGTGATGGTAGTGATAGTAATCAGGTCCGCTTCGTTGCTCCAGTGTCTCCACATCTTTCTCCAACATGCTCACACGCTCTTTAACGTTAGATTTCAATACTGGTGTAGTTCTTTTAGTCTTTAAACTTTGGAGATTCTTTGAATTTGACGAAGAATCATTCTGACTTTGTATTGCCTTTTGAGAGAACTTCCAATAGTGTTGCTGTTGGTATGAGCATGTGGAGAATCGGCACGATCTTTTCCACCTGCAAGCATCCATAAGAAGAAAACATAAAACATGGGTTAGAAAAATCCAGCGCTTACAAGTTTGAACTTTGAGAGTGTTAACAGCATAGTGTGAAAACACAACTCTAATTCTTACAAAGGCTGTTCCTGAACTGGAGTCTCACAAGTGAGATAACGTGATGTACCGAAGTACACCTACAGTTCAGATGAGCCGCTGAGGTACACCGAAGCATCACCCCACGACTATAGACCGTTTAAGACACACTAAGCGTAACCCACAAGGAGTTACCGAAGTGACCTGCTATCAGGGCTGTTTGATGTTGACCCTGGCAGGAGTTTCCATTCAATCACTGAGGATCACATTTGTAAACCTCTCATAAATGTTCTCGACAGATTGCTAAGATCTGTGTAGGACTCGATAAAGTATCACTTGCGTCCTTATTGTTGAACGACAAGTGATGAAATGTCAAGTGTACTTAAGAGATCTTTTGATGAATCTCGTGGCTCTAGACTCAATAGTGTGCTTTGGTTTTCCTGAGCGGATACTAGGGAGAGGGTCTCCTTCTTCAATACCAGAAATCTCTAAGAGAAAGCCGATAGTTTACGTAGGGTTCCCTGTGAGAATGAAACAAGCTTCTGTTGAGAGAAACTTGAGTGGCTAAGAAGTTTTAGTGCATGCGTCACTGGGTCCATGACGACTTTAATCTTCAATACCAGTGTCATCAAGTGACAACCAGTAGCATATGAATTGAACCCGGTGTCTGCCCTAAGTTGAATAATCTGGAGGGCTATTTCTTTTTAATTCTTCAACTCCTTTTTTCTCCGATTCTCTTTTTCTCCTTTTTATAATCATTCCTAAGGACTTCTAATTCTAACTATTGGTGGTGTCCTTGGGTAGATCCCTTCGGCTCTGGCGGATCATAGGATGGTTATTTCTAACCTTAGTCACCTTATAACTCCATGACTAACCTATGTTGCCCTTAAAACCATTATCTTGAAAATCTCTCAAAGTGGTTATGAGTAAAAGCATTTTGTACCACTGTTGAGAGTTTAAGATTTTGCAAAAATACTCCCCCTCCACAAGTGCTTAAGTATTTTTGACAGAAATCTGCACGGTGAGAGAGGAGCGCGCACTTTTGAATTGATCAACTCTAGATAGACAATTCCTCGCGAGACACGGTTACGTTGCATAGTTAAAGAGTTACATTTTTAGCTTTTAGGTGAAAACTAGCTCTAATAACTACCTTGAAGGTGTGGACAAACCTCGAAAGGTTTGTCAAACCCGTCAAAGTTCATGTCTACCAAGAGTTTCTCGAATGGTACATTCTACTAGGACAAGTCCTTTGCGAGACATGTTTACATCACTAGTGAACTAGATTGAAATTATTACCCGTCCCGGACAAGTCTTTTCGAGTTACTAACATTTAAGATCTCGTCAATTCATTGGTTAAGTCTTTTGTACGATGATTCATTTGCAATTCACAGCATATTTCTTATCACATAATTCCCCCCCCCCCCCTCAAAAATGGCATATAAATGTTATTTTTGACGAAATTTGATATCGAATATGACCATATCGAGTTTTGTGGGAAGATTACCACGAAGAACATTTTGGTGAACAAAGTTTTTAAGCAAATACTCCCCCTCAACAAGTAGTATTAACTTTTGAGGTTCTGAAAATCATAAGGGGAAGTGCTTGTTCTTTTGAGCAAAACTTTGAAAATAAAAATTTTTATAGTTTTACTCAAAAGTAAGAAGCTTTCACTCCTTTTATAAGGATTGTGGCACTGAAGCGTACCACAGGGTCCTTTCATTACAAGTACGGGTTGTACAATGTTATGTGTGTACAAGCCATAGTCATATTTAAATCACACATCCAAAATATGATAAAGAAACAAGTCAAGGTGTACCAGGAGTCTCAAGTAATCCAGCAATAACTCCAGGAATGCGTTCTGGGCGTTGGTAGCCTGTTAGAGATATGCTTCGACGACCGCCTACGAAACTCTCCAAAGTTCTGATATGGTACTTTCTGAACAACCTTTCATCAATCCGCATGATGATCTTCTTAACATCCCTCCTATCCCTTGAATTCGATCTCTTCTTCGACCCTATGCCTTCATGAATCTCCTTTAACCGATAAGCTAATCCGTCCCTGACTTTCTTCAATGTATGATCCCCAAACTTGTGAAGCTCTTTGCAAGCCATAAAGCAATTGTGATGTAGTTCACTACGGTAGACTACCCCAAATGGATTTTTGATGAGGGTGTACTGAGCAAGTTGGTTTATGTCGGGAAGGTCTAGCTGAGGTTTTGTGAGGTTAACATGCTTCTGATATGATTCCACAGAAAGTTGAATGTCTTCTACACGTTCTTGGATCACGATGCTTCTAATGAAGATAAGCAGAGACTTGATGTACTCGCGTTGGATAGTTGTAGAGAATTGTCGCATTCGTCCTTGTACCTTTGCAAGATACATATCTTCAATGTCGTTTAGTGATAATCTCGGAAAATCCTCTTCACAGAAGTCATATTCCTCTTCGTCTTGTCGTTTGACCACAATCTTCTTAAGGAATGTGTAGTCCCACTTCGACGACAAGGTAATATGTTGAATAGCAATGATCCGTTTATCACTGAACACTTCCTTCTTCGAATTTTGAACCTGGCAGCTTTTGTAGAAGATTCTTCTTCGTTCTGGCCAATGATGAATCCTATACATTGCATCGAGGTCATACTTCTCCACTTTGTCAGCAAACATGTGTGTGGCTTCTTCCTCGATGGCTATGCTGTTGGAGTATATTGCTGCCAGGAAAGAGAGTGTGAGTGATGTAGCGTATTTCTTGGAGACATCGATACCGTGTAGAAGAAACTCAAGGTCGTTGTTGAAGAAATATCGGAATGGAATCTTGGGTTGATCCGGTCGGCCAATGGTAGGTAGAGGCCTAGTCCAGTCAGTGTAGTATGGAGCTTTATCAGGTCTGGTGAAGTCGATGTTTGATTATCAATGTTGTTAGACATGGCTCGAGCAATGTTATCAAGAGGATATTCGACTTCAATTGCACTTTCCGAGCTGTCTTTAAGTAGTAGAAATGCATCGTTCTTGATTCGCTTCAACTCTGCCTTAGTCATCTTCTTTACGTTGAACGTTTCCTAAATAAGCTTCACATGCTCCATGGTACGGCCATCTACCATTTTTTGACCTTCTGGTAGGGAGGGGGTGGCATCAACAAGTCTAGAAAACCAGTCGTATTCTTCGGTTGTATCGTCATCTAGCCATGAGACAACATTGGTCTTTGTCTTCTTCTTCTTTGACTTTGATGAGGACTCTGGTTTCTTTGTTGTGGTGGGAGAGGTGGGTTGTTGTTGGGACTCTGGGATCTCTTCATCGTCACCACCATTGTATTCGAAATGATCATCGGTTTTCTCTGTTGATGGTGGTAACTCAGAGTCCTGAGGTTTCTCTGTAGCAGCAGAACATGGAGGAGATCTTCTTTCGGTTGGAGTCCTTTGGGGTGGTGGCGGCATAGAGGAGGATTCACCAGACTTCTTCTTGCGTTTCGAATCTTTGTCTTTATCCGCATCATCATCGTCTCTTCGACGCTTTGGCTATTCAGCTACCGCTCTGCATGAAGTTTTGAGTTGGTAATCCAGAAATGCGTCAAACAGTTTACCTACGTCAGAGGTAAACGTTGCAGATCATTTTGACATTTGAAGTACAAGCTTGGAAACCAATTCTCCATCGGAGAAAGTTGTAGGCTCAGTTAGGTTGATTGTAACTGTTAAAGGCGTTGATCTTATTGTTTGCTTGGCCAACTGCATGAGATTCGGATAGAGTTGTCTGGTGAACATTTCTCTTGTCACACCTGGAACAATGTCGAGAAGGAACTTATGAGTATATTCTCTGATTGTCTTGTTCATCTCACCCTATATGTGTTAGGAATTAGAAATTCCATAGTAAAGTATCGGTCACCCCAAATATTATCTAGCATAAGTTAGCTCGTAGACATATCGTTAGTTACGTTATTTGTTAGTTTATTAGTTAGTTATTAGCGTAGTTTAGTTTAGTGCAACACCGTGGAGGAAGGACAGATCTTTACCCACTGTATGCCTGATCCACAGTCTGACAGGAGGACGTGTAGTATGTAACTATAAATACCCTCTACCTCCCAAGGTAGAGGGTTGGACCTTTAACTTAATCTAACCTTATTTCTTTTGTTTACTTTCTCTCTCTAGAAAGGCTCCCATCTTCCACTTTCTCTCTCTAAAACCTCATATTGTACGCCTCATATTTGTGATTGTTTGTGTGTTTGTGAAATCCAATATGTTACAAATGGTATCAAGAGCCATGGTTTGATCATCTCTCTTACATGTCCTTGGATTTCTAGTGGTTTTATATGGTTTTTGGGGTTGAAAAAGTTTAGTAGTTTTTGCATCATTTGGATCATTTGTTGTGTTAAAGTTTGAATTTTGATTGTACTTTTGTGTTTAGAATCATTGTAAGTGCTTGGGTTTTGATTTGGAAAGCTTGAATCACTGTCGTTGGGTTAGTTTTGGATTGAAAAGTGTTGTGTTTGAACTTATTTTGGTAGCGACTTGCTTCTATAATTATTAGCGACTTGTAGTTGTGGTGGTAGCGACTTGAGCACTAGCGACTTGTCTATTGAGACAAGGCGACAAATAGTACAAAGTAGTGGCTGTACCATTACGGCTAGCGACTTGGCAACGTAGCGACTTGTCTTTACAATTTTCAGCGACTTGACTTTGTTGTGGGTAGCGAGTTGTTCTTTAGCGACTTGCCCACTTAGCGAGTTGTTCTTTAGCGACTTGTCTACTTAGCGAGTTGGTACTATTAGCGAGTTGTTATTTGGCGACTTGTCTACTTAGCGAGTTAGTACTATTAGCGAGTTGTGTCTAGCGACTTGTATTCATAGTTAGAAGTGGTTTGACCATTCCATAAGTGCGTTTTGTTGACTTTTCCCGATAAAACTTCAAACGGCTATAACTGTTGAACCGTAACTCTGTTTTCAGCATTCTACCCATCAAAATGACCGTGAGAACGAGGAGAATGGCACGCCAAATAAACTAAACGAAAGTTTATTCGGGTCAACCCTAGAGGCCTAAATCCGCTCCGAACTTAAGTTATTAAGGTTTTTAAGTTTTTAGACCTAAATTTCTCTGTAAAATCGTGCAACAACCAACCCAAATCACAACCAAACAACATCTCTGCTAATCCTACAAACAATCATAAGACCTAACACACAATTATCTATCATTGTGTCATTCCATCAGTTATCTTAACACGTTCTATTGGTCACTATATCATGGTTTCTTCTTGATTTTGTAAAATCCCGCGAAAGAATCTATTTCTCGGTTTAAATCATTGACTTGTAAAATCCCGTGTATACTACAACATCATGTCTTACACTACTGACCCAGTAATTTTAGAAGTACTTAAATTGTATGATTTTGTGGGCAACAATGATAATGTATGCTACACTGAATGATTAAAGATGATTGAATCAATCAATGAGGATGTGATATCTCCGGGTTCAGACTCTGAAAAGACAGAAATGCACCAGTCAATGTTACAAAATGCTTGTGCAAAGGATAAGGAAAGTTGCATTGAACCTTATCGACAACTTCATTCACACCTCACGTTACTTTTATCTATGGGAAGTAAACGAACATTTACTGCACTTTTCCGTCAAGAATTATCAACGTTCACGAGCACATTATTCTTAAACTTAAAACAATTGGAGCTACAACTTGACAAAAAGAAGGTTCAAAATGATAGTTCCAGTGCTGAACTTCAGGTGATCTACAAACAATTTCAGTCATTCTTCAATGGTGAATATACTTCGGATTATGATGATCATATGACTAAAAAGCGCTTCAAGGATCACACTGGGATGGAAGCAAATGTGTTCAGAGAAACATTAATCCAACTCTTGGATAATGTTAAGAAGTATGTTGAGGAAAGTGCACTGAATGATGACAAGGTGAATGAAGGTCGGGTGAATGAGTGTCAGGTGCAATTGAGAGATTGTTGTGATGAGTCGGGTAATGTGTCAGTTGATGGATCAGTTGGTACTGAATACAGGGACTCAGAGGCAGATAAGCTTGAAACAGCCAGTAGTTCAGTGACTCTTGTTTCACATGATGTGGATGCAGATATCATACCGATAAATGAACAAGTGTCATGTGATGAGGTACCCTTAACTGTTCAACATAGTGCATATGCAAATGTACCTAAACATACTGATCTTAATGCTGAACATGATTCTGATAAATGTTCCTTGGTTGAGGCTGAGTCTAATAATTTCAAAACAAATGATATGGTTGATAAAAAGCCTTTTGATGAACTTTCAAACAAATTCTCAAAACTTGAAAAACATTGCATTTCACTTGAAATTGCGATACAGAGTAAAGAAGAAAGTTTTCAACTTAACAAACCATGTAAAAATCCGGAACTTCCTGAATTCCGTGAACTTTTTGAAATTAACACTTTGAAAGCTCAGCTTCAAGACAAAGAGTCAACTATCAAAATTTTGAAGAAACATATTTCTAATATGCATGCGAAAAGTAATTTGGTTACAAGTAATTCTGATTTTAATGCTATTGATGATATTCAAATGAGAAATGATGAATTAGCGGTTTATGTGGCCAAATTACTAAAGGAAAATGAGTCATTGAGAATGCATCACATTGAACTAAGTGACTCTGTCAAAGAAGCTAGAACAAAGTCAATGGAACAAACAAACTCTTTGATAGCAAAAATTGATGAACTCAAAGCTCAACTTCAGGAAAAGAGTTTCGCTATTATTGCCTTAAAAAACGAGCTCAGAAAAACAACAGGGAATAGTGTGAACACTAAGTTTGCAAAACCATCAATCTTGGGGAAACCAGTTATTAGACAACCGAATGTGTTTAGATCTGAACAACCAAAATTTTCAAAAACGCGGTTTGCCTCTTAAGTTGATGCGAAACAAGTTTTGACAAAACAAGCCACTTCACCTTACTTGCCTAGGAAAAATGCTATGAATGACTTGTATAAGAACTCTTATCTAGAAATGGATAGAAAGAAGGCACAGATTCGAAAAGATGGAAATTTAGCTGCAAGACCTAGGGTGATGAATTCTTCGAGATTTCAAGGCACTGCTAGTAGTTCTAAACCATTACCTAGGAACACTAAACTAAAGACTAGGGATTGGCTTGGATCTAAGAGTAGTTGCGCTTCGATTAAATCTATTTCCATAGCAGATCAGTCTAAGAAATCTATATCTATTTCTGAATCCAAACAACTTGTTTGCTCGAAGTGTCTGAAATGTATCTTTAATACAAATCATGATAATTGTTTCACAAAATCCCTGAATAATGTAAATGCCCGTGCAAAGGTTCAACCTGTTAAGTCTAGGATTTACACTAAGTCATCTTCAGTTTATATGAAGCAAAACAAACCGAAAACTTTGCCTAGCTGGTTACCAACTGCTAAATATTTGGAAACTAGGAATAGCGATAAGTCTTCCACTATGCATAAGATGCCCAACAATCCTAGACCTTGACATAAGTGGATACCGTCTGGTAGAATGTTTAAGGATGTTGGACTTAGGTAGATACCTATCGGAAAGCTATTTTCTGATGGCAAAATCAAGGTTGACCGTGAAACCCAAAGGGTTTGGATACTAATGTAACTAACCAATATATATACAATCAAGCTTGTAATGTTAGTGCAGGTAGTCCTTACTCAGTTGTAGATACTTCGATCCTTCAATACATGGACTAGCTTAAAGTATGGATAACACAAGGATTGATATCTCATAACTCACGGGTTTAAGTAACTCAACCTTGATATTCAATCGGATATGACGTCTGTTCACATCAGTTCAGGCCTTGTACTTCATCATTATGGCGTCTGCAGATAACACTTCAGGCCCCGTTCCTCAAAGAAAAGAAAGGTGTACGCTTCAGTGCGCTTTATCTTCAAAAGAAGAGAAATCTTCATGTGTATGACCATTATCATCGACATTCTTCATCAACAAGCTTCATGTTTTTCCACGCTCTTTCAACCCTCAAGTGGATCTACGTTCATTGGTGTATATTCTTATTCACTTGTTCAAATCAAAAATGGCAACTTCGGATGCAATTTTTTAGGGGGAGAAGAGTGCATATATTACATGTTGATGGATGCTTAAATTATGGTCATATGACTCTCCTTCAACGCCTAATGCTTCACTTTCTAAGGATAAATGGGATTCATTGTTTGGGATTCATTGTTTCAAGATATGTTTGATGAGTACTTCCAACCTCCAACAAATGTTGATCATCTAGATTCTGAAGCTCATGCTCCGGTTCCTACTGACTCAATTGGTTCACCATCTAAGAAGTACTTCTCGGAATTCTCAAGAAATCTTATCTCCAGTTATTTCACAAGGCGTTGATAATGTCTATCATGATATTGTAGTTGCACTATTGAATAATGATCCGCTCTTTGGTATTTCTTTGCCAAATCTTCACGGATTATTGTTCCTCTCATTGTGCACACTATAAACAAACCACATGAGCATTAAGAAAAATGACTACCTCATCCGCTCGAAGACATTATTGGTGAATCTTCCATATCAGTCTCTACATGTATACCTTTAGGAAGAATGCATTGATGTTGAGGAATCATTTGTTCCAGTTCATTCAGTGGGTCAATGTACATCTAGTTGTATGTTTATTCACGTAGTAGGCATTTGACACAAGTTGATTACTTTGGAGTTAATCATTTATCACTCATTTGAGATTGAAGTTTACTTTCACAAAGGCGTGTTCTTATTTGATAACTTGCTCGGGCTTAAGAATTTGAGTTGAAGACTTGGTTTATCTAGTTACCAGCAGTCGGGGTGGATGGTTGAAGACCTGGTTAACTATAACTTTTAGGAGTTACATTGTTTGACTCAGTGACACACGCTTATGTGGTTGTGGATAGCAAGAGGTGTTATTGTCTCGTACTTTGGTTGAGTATTGGGTACTTAGAGATTTGCTTGAAGCATAGATTCTCGACACCGTTCTTCCATCAGTAAGTGCAAGCTTAAGATACAAATGTAGGGAATTCGACTTCAGTTTCAAGTTTGGTATATCAAGTTTTCTTCATTAGTGATCACTTCAAATTGTCTACATATGGGTTGATAAAGATAGTCAGAGAGAGTTTCTATAGCAGTTGATTCTCACAGGATTCAGTTGAGCTAATTGTTTGTTCTTCTCTATTTCAAGAGTATTTGGCATGAATAATGTGTTGCTGATTCTGAGGTATCAAAACCAGCAAGGGGGAAGGAGATATACATCTAAACACACAACGAGTACACGTGATGAACTTAATACTTTCTTTCTATTGAAGTAATCCCGGGAAAGACAAATGTCATAACCGTAGAGATACTCAGTGTTTACTCATAGCTTCTGGTGTATTATTCCATCTATTTGGGGGAAGGACATATTATTCCAACCATTTGGGGAAAGTGGTCTCTGGATAATTTTGGTATGTGTTATCTCAGCTTTCAGTAGGAAGAAATATGAGAAGAATATGTGGAGCGTGAGATGATATTGCTTATCGACATCTTCTATATGATTTATGATAAAGTGCTTCCGGTTAGTGCTTCATGTACACAATGTAATGATGATTCCGATGAGATCGTAACCATCAAGGAAGAGATATGTGTACATTTGGGTCGCACAACATATTCACATGATCGAGCTTAATCAGTTATTCCGGAGATGACATCCGCAGAGAAGATCAGTGATTCAACCAGTTATTGTGATGTCGTTGTCTCTTCTCTTGTTGGGTGCATGTGTACGTTATGGGCTGATTGGTTATATGTTAGATAACTGGAATGCATTTGGTGAAATGAAGGTGTTGATATACTGTTCTCCTGAATTGACAACTGCTCAAACTCGAAGAGTTATGTGTACATCTGGGACGCACAACAAGTTCATGTGATCGGGCTTAATAATTTATTTTGGGTTTAATAACCACAGAAATGATCCATGTTAACTTGTTACTTCGGTGTTATCGTCTTCTTCGGGTTCTTGAGCTTCATACAATTAGATTGTTTGCTTCACTTCTTCTTCTTGGGGGAAATGGTCTTTTTACGTGGATTGTCGGTTTGGGGGGAAGCTACCAAAGATTCACTTTTTGAAGGCTCAAGTTCTTGCGACGATTCAAGAGCCTCGAATGCTTTGGTGGTGAAAGTTTAAGAGATGATGACTTCTATCTTCTACAAAGTGTTGAACGATTTCCTTATCTCGGTACTCGTATCATCATCTTCTTAAACTATTTCTCTATCTTTGTAAATAATTTTCAAAAAGCAAAATACAAAAATATAAAACCAACAAAAACAAAATAAAAAAATATAAAATCAACAAAAGCCAAAAAAAATCAGAAAATTGAAAAATACCAAAAATATGTTTTCTCAAGACATGTCTTCTGGTATCGATAATATCTACGGTCTTAGAAATGTCATTCAATAATGGCACAGGACTTTAGATGAAGTTCGAGCAGGAGGTGTAAATATTTCTTTCTAAACATGTCTCAAAATATGGCTTACAGTTATTTCAGACTGTGACCCGTGCTTAAAACTATGGCTTGCAGTTACTTCAGACTGTAACCCGTGCTTAAACAATGGCTTGCTATTATTTCCGATAGCAACCCGCTCTTCAAGGAAGGAAAGTGCTGCGCTAAACCAATTTTCTAAAATTTTGAGCACTTATCCTAAAAACAAAATGAGGAAAGTATGTCGAAGGACTGCTGCTCCTACTCAAATATTTTTCCGTCTAAAATTCTTCAGAAAGATATTTGTTTTAACAAAATGGTAGTAAATGAGTTGCTTGAAAATCAATCAGAATCATGTTTTCGTAAAAATTGAAAACTCAATCAATGACTTCAGCGCTTTTAAACTTTTCAGAAAAAAAGTCATTGATTGAGGGGGAGAATGTTTTCAAATCTATATCATCTAACAAGCTTATCCAATTATCCTATATACTTAAATATAAAACATGTTAACCTACGTTGAAGGACTAGGTGCCTAGGATATGATTGTTAGGATTAGATGATTAAAGTTTGATAAACACATTATTCCCATGCTTTACATGATCTGTATTATATGTTGAATTGACTATTATTAGTCGATTGCTGTTTGGGTGATGTCGACCGCCATATATATGTTTGTGTGTCCACTAAAATATGCAGATATCATGGTTCATAAGAATGTTCCCGATCTGGATCCCACAAATGAAGATGATTGGATGCCGAAAGGAAAGGGTAACTATATCTTGGGTTGACAAATGAAGAAACGGAGCTTAATTTGACTTCTATAGAGAGTTGGCATGAAAAAATGCAACGTAAGAGGTCTCACTGCATCAGCAGATGGTTTTCTTCATCATCAAATGAAGAAACGAAGCTTAATTTGACCTCAGTTGGCATGAATAAATGCAACGTAAGAAGTCTCACTGCTTCAGCAGATGGTTTTCTTCCAAACCTCCAGCAACAACAACAAAAGCAGCTCATCCACCTAACGTATCTTTGTGCATGATAATTGTGATGATACCATTTTTTAAACAATTTTTAAATAATATTGTTTTGAAAAATGGAAAAATATTGGTTTTGAAAATAAACTGAACTCAAATTTTGGAAATCAACCGGACTTCATTTTAAACATAAGTCACTCAATCAATGACTACGGTCATTGATTGAGGGGGAGAGTGATTTCAAACTTAAGTATTTTCAAACGATATTTCTTCATAAAAGTCCGTTTGTACGAATTAATCTACAGATTTAATGTTATGTCATGGTATGATTTTCTTTAAAACTCAAAGATCTTTCAAAATGAATTTTTTTCTATTCTTGTTTGATTGTGAAATTGTTTTATTTTACTTAAAGATCTCTTAAAACTTTCATACCTAACACTAACAATATTTAATGTCTAAAATTGGTCCTTATCAGTCATTTTTCAATATTAAATTGTGCCACGTCTTTCCCCAAAATCTTTTAAATGATTTATATCAATTGGGATCACAAATCTCAAAAGGTTTGAAATTTTTGATCGGGGGAGAGATCGTGATTTAAATCTCAATTTTGTTTAAATCGAATTGGTTTTAGTCCTTTAAAATCACTCTTGCCTCCATGTGCCAAACGATTTCTAATACATAATGCACATGTTGAGGGGGAGCATTTATCCAAAAACAAGAAGAGCTTTTAAATCAGGCACATTTTCTCCCATGTTTTCCTAACCTTATTAAATCACTTGGGATTCAAAATCTCAAAGGGTTTGATATTTTTTATCGGGGGAGAATTTATGATTTAATAATGAAACTTGATTAAAGATGATCATTTTGATTCAAATGTGCATACTGCTCTCCCATATGTGTTAAACGCTTTCGAATCTCGAAGCACATATTGAGGGGGAGCATTTCAAAAGAAAACAAACTTTCAAGGTACAAAAGATTCTATGTTTCAACATAAAGTACCTTGATTGATTTTCTAATGGTTTCTTAATGGCTTTTGTGATCAAGAAATTATTTCAAAGAACTTTTGCCTCCATGTGCCAAAAAATTTCAAAATCATATGCACATGTTGAGGGGGAGCATTTCTAAAAGATCAAAAACAATTAAGGTACAAAATGCTTTGATATTATATCACAAGTACCTTGATTGATTTTCCAAATGATTTTTCAATTGGTTTCAAGAAGGAAAGAACAATACCAAAAGACCGACCAATTTACTTTATGCATGGTGATATAAGGATGGTTAGGTTAGGTATTCGTTCCCACGATCCGGCCAGAGCCGGAGGGATCTACCCAGGGACAATCCACTAGATAGTGTAGAGTCCTTACGTATGATGAAAAAAGGAGAAAAATGAGAATATGGGAAGAGTGCCGACTGAGACAGAGCTAGTACTGGAACAAACCCAACAAGGTTCTAGTTATGAAGTCTCAGTAAGCACTGAAGGGGTTGAAGAATGAAAAAGAAATGAATGTGAAAAAGGGTGAAAAGAAATAGCCCTCCAATAATTCAACCTTAGGGCAGTAACCGGGTTCAATACATATGCTACTGGTGGTTACTAAGGTAACGCCGGTATTGAAGACAAGACGTCATGGACCCAGTGACGCACTGCACTAAACTTCCCAAGCTACTCAAGTTCCTCTTAAAAGGGCTTGTTTCATTCTCACAAGGAACCTACATAATCTATCGACTTTCTCTTAGAGATTGTTGATATTGAAGAAGGAGACCCTCTCCCTAGTCTCTGGCAAAGGAAACCAAAAATGCACAATTGAGTCTAGAGCCAAGAGATCATCCACAACATCTCATTAGGACACAAAATTAATGAAGACTTGCTGTTTCACACAAGGTGAAAAGTAAGAATATATTAAGAGTCCTATGCATTATCCTTGTGGTATTGCCAGAACATCCGAGTGATATGTAAAATATTCACGATGAAGATGGAAATCCTTCTAGAGCTAACATCAAACGAGCTCTTGGTGGGTGACATGTGAGATCTTTTCTAAAGATCAAGCTTGTGACAACTGGATAGAAACGATGGGGCGATTCACTCGTGAATCAACCTTGGTCCAGGAAATGAATTGACGAATACTTTTGGAAAAACCGTTCAATGTGCAAATCTTCTTTTCTCTAGCGCATCGAATGTGTATTCATATTTCAAACTTAAAAAGTATCTCTGATTGAAAAAATACTTTTGGAAAAACCGTTCGATGTGCAAATCTCTTCTTTTCTCTAGCACATCGAATGTGTATTCTTTTCAAATACAAAAAGTATTTTTTATTGAAAATTGATCTTTCTCATAAAACCTTCGTCGTATTGCAAAACTCTTTCTTCTAAGCAATACGTGATTGTTTTCAAATCAATTTTTCTTCAATCAGTGAATCTCAATTCGCTGGTTCACTCACTCCATGTTGTCTTCTTTGAGACGTTCCGGTTTGAGAACGGCTAGAGCAGCTACGAAACCCTATCAAGGAGATTCTTCAGAATCATACGTGATCACAGGCAGTACTTGTACTGATCAACGAGGAACCGTGGGCCGTGTACCTCAATTTAACGAAAGTGATCAAAGACACTTTCGTGTGTTTTATTGCTAACTGTTATTTGCAGGTACATTTGGACGGTTGCAGCTGATCAAAATTGAGAAGTCAATCCTAAGCCTCATGCTCACAGCATTCATACTTAATTGAAGAGATCATGACTTGTGCATATCCACAGAACCTGGCTCTGATATTTTTATACTATGTTTCTGCTACGCTGCTGCAAATATCATGAGACAGTAAAGCTTCCGCTACTCTGATGAAAAGATGTCATGATCCAGAAAGTGTGAGCATGTCGGTCCAAAAGTCACAACATCACATGATGGCAACACAACAAAGGGTGATCCAGAGATTTACTGTGGCTGATGATCTCAAAGAAAACTCGAAGATCATCAGGATGTGGATCAGATCAAAGACCACCACTTAAAGTACAAAGTTATCAGACTTTAAAGAATCACTGCTAAAGCACAAAGATGCAGATATTGAAGAATTAATGTCTACGAGCTCAAGACTGAAGATTAAATAGAATGCTAGGATTCGAAATGTAAAACATGGGGTGACCTCCCTTAGGGGGAGATTGTTAGGAATTAGAAATTCCATCGTGAAGTATCGGTCACCCCAAATATTATCTAGCATAAGTTACCTCGTAGACATATCGTTAGTTACGTTATTTGTTATTTTATTAGTTAGTTATTAGCGTAGTTTAGTTTAGTGCAACACCGTGGAGGAAGGACGGGTCTTTACCCACTGTATGCCTGATCCACAGTCCGACAGGAGGACGTGTAGTATGTAATACCCTCTACCTCCCAAGGTAGAGGGTTGGACCTTTCACTTAATCTAACCTTATTTCGTTTGTTTACTTTCTCTCTCTAGAAAGGCTCCCATCTTCCACTTTCTCTCTCTAAAACCTCATATTGTACGCCCCATATTTGTGATTGTTTGTGTGTTTGTGAAATCCAATATGTTACAGTATGTCTCGATTGAGAAACTGTTGGATCTATTCCCGTTCTCTCAACATCTGGTTTATCCCATTTTTAATAGGGTTTACTCTGTCAGCGAGTTGATTGAGTTTCTTGTTGACTACATTCTTCTTCCTTACTTGCTTGACAGCTTTAACAATATTTGTCTTCGCACGGGATGCCCAAGTGTCGGTTGGTTTCTTAATCGATCTGGATGCGGATCTGGTGGTTGCTTTGGATGGTGGTGGAAATGAGTGAGAAGATGAGTCTGATGATGATGAGACATGAGGAGACTCAGGGTCCTTTGGTGGCTCGGAGGTATGTTCCTTGCTTCGTACGGGACTGTCTAGAAGATAGTTATCAGCTTCCTCCTCAGCCTTTTTCTTTTCCGCAGCCTTGACCCTAGCTTCTTCATCTGCATGAGCTTGAGCTTCCTTTTCTGCTTTTTCTTTAGCTTCGGCCTCAGCATCTTCATCAGGAATTTTTTCAGACTTCTCCTTTTCTGGTTCCTCAAAGTCATAGACTAAAGAATCCTCAAGTTGCTTTTGTTGTTGTTCGTGGGTGGTGGTACCAGTTCCCTTATCGGGTTGATTAACCGCATCGAAAACTGATGTTGATAGTGCACCACCACTTGACCCTCCGGGGCCACGAGTTTGTTGTTGTTCGAACTCTTTGGCAACGTGTTGAAGTCTGAGGTTCTTGAGCTTCTTTCTATAGTCTTTGTCTTCATCCAGTAGCTCTTCTTCTGAGCTCTCTTCTTCGTGCTCAAGCACTGGAGTTTTCCCTTTGTCAGACTTGGGACTGAGAGGTTTTTCTACTCTCAAAGTATCCTTGATTGGTGTTTCAGAGTAGACAATCTCTTCGTCTGTTTCCGTTTCTTCTGAGCTTTCATCCATTAGCTTTTGTTCTGGTTTGGGAATAGGGATGGCTTCAGTAAGAGGAACTCTC
This sequence comes from Chrysanthemum seticuspe, assembly GCA_019973895.1. Taxonomy (NCBI): domain Eukaryota; kingdom Viridiplantae; phylum Streptophyta; class Magnoliopsida; order Asterales; family Asteraceae; genus Chrysanthemum; species Chrysanthemum seticuspe. The sequence goes on from BPTQ01000002.1 coordinate 57,539,024, forward strand.
TTCTTAAGTGTGTGAGTTCTCTTTGGGTACCTTCTCGTACTCTCAGTGCTTGCAATACTTCCAGTACTGCCTCTTCTGGTTTTCCTAACAGGTGTACCTGAAGATTTTTCATCTATGAATCCCACTTTGCCCAATTCAACTGCTTGCAGATAGCGTTTGTAAGAATGAAGTCCCTTGATGTCAGTAGTGAGAAGGCAATCAGGTAATACCGCACCTTGTTTCTTTGTTGTTGAGTCCTTAAATCTGACAACATTGAGTGTGGGCTCAAACAACACGGAGTGATGATTGAGGTCATCAAGTCTCAAAGGGATATCTGGATTATACTATATAGCCCTTTGGATCAGCAGTTTTGTGTATCTGATATAAGGGATTTTGGTGCCAGGATTTTTAAGGTAAGACATCATGCCGTCCCAGATCAGAGCAGCAAATTCGATGTGTTTCATGTTGACCATACCCCAAAATATTTGTAGTTCCATGAGCTTGGGATGCTCATGACCACTATCACGTCCGGAAACAGATTTGGCAATCATTATGTAGAGGGTTCTCCATGGCTGGGGGATGTTCTTAAGATCCATAGAAGAGTGCTTTGTGATTACCCCGGCAGCTTCATCATAGCCGATGTCGACCATGAACTGGAGGGCGACCTCTTCCGTTGGAGTAGCAGTGTAATCAGTGGGTTTGATGATAGAAAGAAGAAGAATAGCCCTCAAATCTGCAGGTGTAATGGTGACTTGTTTGTTGTTAAGTGTCACTGTCACAGCACTTTGACCTTTGACCTTATGTATAGTGTGCCAGAATTGGTGAATGTAGATCTCCGATACAGTAGCAGAATTTGTGAGCATGTTCTGGTAAGGGTGAGTCTTCAAAATATCCACGGCAATCTGACAAGAAGACTCAGAACAAGTGAAGTTTTCAAAATTGACCCTCGAGTTGTTCTTTCCAATCTTCATAGGGTAACCGTTGGGGAAGATGTCTTCAACTGTGAGAACATTTGGTGCATCCACATTTTCCATTTGAACTTCCATATCGTGATCTGAAAGATAATTAGCCAAAAGAACCAACATATCGAAAGACATTACGTTAGTTAACTGTTGATTTTATTGTCTATTTATTGAATGTGATATGTCAATGATTGTTACGAGTCCAATGTCACTTGTTAGTCCAATAGTCCAAAGACGTCGTGATAAGTTTCGTGAATAGACTAACTTTGAGTTTTAAAGTCTAAGTTTTCATTTATTTTCACACCTTATTAAACATTTAAGCTTATTAGTGACATTTTGGTTTCGTGACGTTATGATTTATTTATTTACAAGTTTGCACGCGTAACAATTCATAATTTTGGTTGATCTAAGGCTTAGGCGTAAAATTCCAAGCTTATGCGTAAACAGTAGTGGTTATACGCGTAAGCATAGGCTTATGCGTAGGATCTTGTCTTACGCGTAAGAAATGTTACGCGTAGGAAAAGAGAGCCTTAGGCATAGAGCTTACGCGTAAGCGTATGTGGAACCTTACGCGTAAGGCTTACTCGTAAGAGTGACCCTTATGCGTAAAGGTTACTGTTTACGCATATCCTTCACAGGATACGCGTAGTCCCCTTTGTAGAACCTTACGCGTAAAGGTTATGCATAGAAGCTCAATTAACCTTGATTCTGAATATTCACACGTAATAATCCTGAAATAAAGTCATCATAACACCATCATTAACATCACATTCAATCCCTTTCAGTCTAACATGAAGTCTCAATCAAAACAGTTACGCGTAAAACCTTAAACCCTAGAATTCAATTTTTACGAATAAGAGTTTTAGCCATAGGATTGACACCAAATGATTACTGTGATATCTTAGAGGCCATATGACTATGTTGCAACAAGTTTTAATATCAAAAACCTAATGGATCAAAAGTACCCAATTCTTATGGGTCTAAACCCTAAATCTTAATTACGTTCAATTACTTGTTTCTGGGTAAGATTCAAGTGTGGTTTTGGTTAACTAACTATGTTTCAATCATCATACAACTATCTAATTACACAGAAACACACTCACAAGAAAACGCCCAAATCCACGTATAAACCCTAAATTCGAAAAATGATTAATAACGTTTTCTGGGTTGATTTGGTTGATAGAAATGGTTTAAGAATGATCATTTAAGCATTTTAACACATCCATTTTATCAATAAACACCCAAACATGATTTCATGTTCATACGCTTATGCGTAGAACACAAAATCAAGCCTAGGAAAAAATCTAACCGTTGGAATTTAAAACAAATCAAAACCATTGTTTGTTATAACACAAAGATCATTTAAAAACTTACAAATTTGAGATCAACAACACGGATTTGTGTAACGAATTTGGAGCGTGGACAAGGTTGTAAAAATCCTTAGGCGCTAGTGAGGAGGTTGGGTAGGGCCTAGCGATTATTCAGTTAGGCGGGGATTAATCGGGGATTAATCGGATTGGAATTTTTATGCACAAAAATGTAATTTTAGATATTATATTATTTTATATGTATGGGATAAGCGTATTGCATGAAATTTCAAATACTTCAAGTGTTCAAATACAGACATAACATAATTCTTCAAAGTGCAAAGTCAAATATAAATATTACTTGGTTTTTTGACCATTTTTAAGCGACATTTGACCGATTTTGTCTGATTAATGAGTTTGTTGATCGATTTTTAAGTGATTTTGTCCGATTTTTAAGCGATTTTGTTGATCAATTTTTAAGCATTTTTGTCTGATTAGACCGATTTTGTCCGATTAATCGGTTTGTTGACCGATTTTTAAGCGATCTTTGACCAAACCGATTAAATAGGCCGATTATGATAAATCAAGGCGCTTAGTGAGCGATCAGCGATTATGCGAGGATTAATCGGCCGCCTGGACCGATTTGTACAACAGAGAACGTGGATGAAAGTTGGTAAAATATTAAATGTAGTAATAAATGTGAAGAGTTAATTTGGTGGAGATGTTTTATTAAAAAGAACTTTGAGCTTTTGACAATTTCAGTCTCTCCACCTTAACCATTTTCATCCAACACCCATAACTTCCATTTTGGTTGCTTAAAGCATGATTATTTGAAAAGAAACATGACGACACTCCCTCTCGACTTAAGAAATAATGAAATTTTACAAATTTGAGTCTGAGGAGTGTCAATAACCAGAAATGTGACCACCATTATCAAAGAAACAACCGGGATGAGATAACATGCAAGTACAAGGTTTTATGAAATCGAAAAATATTTACTTTCTCCCCCTCAACACTTGACCAAAAAAATACTGTATTTTGAAAGAGTAAAGTGTTGACGGAAGATTTGTACTTGCCATGTTGAAAGAAATTAGGATAGAAGAATATTTTTTGTATTTTATCAGATTTTATATTTTTGTATTTTGTTTTTGAAGATATTTACAAAAGAGGTTTTGGTGTTTGACTGGTGTTAAGAATGTTTTAAAAGTTCATCCAGTTCCTCTGGAGTCAAACACCGCATACCAATCCGGTGGACCAACTCATTAAACCTAGCACGAGCTAAGGCTTTGGTGAGAAGATCTGCCAGTTGGTATTCAGTACCCATAAAGTATAATTCAACGGTACCCTTTTCCACGTGCTCCTTGATGAAATGATATCGAAGATCGATGTGCTTTGATTTTGAATGTTGAACAGAGTTGCACGAGATCGCAATGGCACTTCGATTGTCTCAGTACATCGGGATTATGTCAAATACGTAACCATAGTCTTTGAGTTGTGTTCTCATCCAAATGACTTGAGCACAACACGCCGACATGGCTACATATTCTGCTTCAGTTGAGGACAGCGATGTACAATCCTGCTTCTTCGATTGCCATGACACCAGTTTATCACCAAGAAATTGTAAAGCTCCTGAAGTACTTTTCCGAGAATCTAAGCAACCTGCGTGATCAGCGTCTGAAAAAGCTATTAGTTCAAAACCAAAATCCTTCAGATACCAGATCCCCAAGTTAATGTTTCCCTTGATGTATCGGAGGATTCTTTTAGCCTCAGAGAGGTGAGTTTCAGTTGGTCTTGACTGATAACAGGAGCAAAGATATACATCAAAGATAATATCAGGTCTACTAGTTGTTAGATACATGAGAGACCCAATGATACTTCGGTATTTGGTAGGGTCAACCAATTTCCCATGCAAATCAGCATCCAGTTTCTTGGTATGTGCCATTGGTGTGGCATAGGTGTCACAGTTTTGCATTCCATGTTTGTTTAGAATTTCAAGGGCATATTTGGACTGACTCAAGAAAATACCACGTGATATTGTAGGAAAATGTGTGCCCCGTGATATTGTAGGAAAAGTGTAGGGTCGACCGAACCTTTGACGAAATTATTAGCGATCAGAAAGGATGATAACTTGTCATACCATGCCCGAGGGGCTTGTTTGAGACCGTAGAGAGCCTTTTTCAGTTTGTAGACATGATTAGGGAACTCTGGATCAACGAATCCTTCTGGCTGGCTAACATAGACTGTTTCTTTTAGTTGTCCATTGAGAAAAGCAGTTTTGAAGTCCATTTGAAAGACAGTGATGTTCATGTGAGCCGCAAATGCCAGAAAAATCCGTACAACCTCAAGACGAGCAACCGGAGCGAACCCTTAGCCACCAGACGTGACTTATTTCTGATTACGGTTCCTTCAGCATCCAATTTGTTTTTCCAAATCCATTTGAGACCAATGACGAAGACCCATGTTGGTCTTTCAACCAATTCCCATACTTCAAGACGTTTAAACTGATTGAGTTCTTCTTGCATGGATTCAATCCAGTTGTCTTTGGTCATTGCATCTTTAATGTTTTTAGGTTCAGATTGGCAGACAGTGAGTGCATAAATGCAATGTTCACCGTCTGTGTGAAGACGTTGTCTAGTTACGACTGGTTGATTCGGGTTACCAATAATGTTCTCAAGAGGATGGTCTTTCGTCCAACGATGTGTGGAAGGTTGATGTTGATATACATTCTGCAGATTGGGAGGATTCAAATGGCTTGTAGATGATTCCGCAACATCGGGTGTGGCAGTTTCATTAGCAAACGGATTGAAGAATGCATTTGGATCATAATCTGTAGGTGGGGGTACTTCATTGTTCAGAAGATCATCAGCTGGTTCAGCGTCATTGGATGCGGTTTGTTCAATTGTTGTTGTAGAATCAACTGGTGGTGCTTCCTCAACAGTAGTTGTTGTAGCAGGTGTATCAGGTATTGGATTTTGATCAGGTTGAGCAGCGAAAACATTGGATACACATGGTGCACGTTCATCAATATCATCACTAAACAGAGGAGCAAATAGTTGTTCCATTTGACGTTGAGTTAGTTGTAAACTAGGTTCAGCTGATGATGGGGTTTGAGGGAAGTTTAAACGGTTATGACCGGGTTCCAAGCTATTATGCTCGGAAGCCATTTCTGTAAGCTCATCGAAATTGGCATGAATCATTTCCATAATCTCCCTTGTATGACAATTCCAGATCCGGTAACCCTTGGAGTTTTCACAATATCCTACAAAGACTCCAATGTCAGCTTTGGCTTTGAGCTTACCAAAGTCATCACGGTCATTATTCAGATAACAAAGGGATCCAAATACATGAAAGTGTTTGAGATTCGGTTTACGATTGTGGATAAGCTCATAAGGTGTTTTGTTGTGGTGCTTGGTAATCATTGAGCGATTCTGAGTGTAGCATGCAGTTGACACGGCTTCAGCCCACAAGTAATCTGGAAGTTTAGCATTGATTAACATTGTTCTTGCAGCTTCCACTAACGTACGGTTTCGTCTTTCAACAACTCCGTTTTGTTCTGGTGTACGTGCAATAGATGTTTGATGCTCAATTCCCACTTTCTCATAAAATGCACGAAGAGTTTGATTCACAAATTTAGTTCCTTTGTCTGTTCTGATTTGTCTGACTATGTTCCGGAGCTGAACTTGAATTTTCATGAGAAAGGTGATGATCATCTGTGGAGCTTGATCTTTACTTCGAAGAAAATAAACCCAAGTCCATCTTGAGTAGTCATCTACAATTACCAAGATGTAGCATTTTCCATTAATCGACTGCACGCGCATCGGGCCACACAAATCCATGTGAAGAAGATGAAGCACAGGCTGTGAGCTGTGTTCCACCTTTGAAGGAAAGTGAGCACGAGTGCTTTTTACTTGTTCACAAGCTGAGCAGAGGTGATCTTTAGAATATCGGAATCTCGGGAGACCTTCAACAAGTTTGTATCGAGCAAGGTTGGTTATGGTTTGAAAGTTTAAATGTGAGAGACGACGGTGCCATAGCCAAGATTTTGTAGATGTTGCCTTTGAAAGTAGACAGATGGGAGATGAAGCAATCATGTCTTGCATTGAGATTGTGTAAACACTTGAATTACGGGTGCCAAACATAAGATCGTTTCCTTGTAGATCGCGAATGAAACAAGTTTTCTCCCGAAAAGCAACTTCCAAATCTCCATCACAAAACTTACCAACTGAGAAGAGATTGTGACCGAGGCCTTCCACATAATAAACCCTGCTAATTTCGATGTTACCATTGATGTAATGTCCGTAGCCCATAATAGCTGCGAAGTGATCATTCCCGAACCTGACATTTCCAATGAACTTTGAAATAAAGTTTGATAACAATTTGAGATTGCATGTCATGTGCCGGGAACATCCGCTATCAACAACCCAGAGGATGATCTGTATCACCTGCATTACATACAGACGACACAAATGGAATAGAAGTAGATGTGTAACCCAAAGAGTTAGAGGGTTCTGATGCAGATATAGATGAAATACACATGTTCATAATTTTAGGTATCCATGTAAAGCCAAGTGTATTATGTAACCATTTCGGCCATCTCCAACTAGTCTTAGCTTTGGTCTTAGTGAATGCACTAGGTGATAAGTTCTGCCTAGGAGGTGAAGGGGGTACTATGGGTACATCAATGATCTTAGCCGGAACTCTAGAAGGTGGTTTACCTAGCACTGAATTAGAAGCATTAGTGGGCCTAGAGGTATTCCGTTTTCTATTATTCCGCTTACGATTCAAGATAGCCTTAGCAACACATTTATCATGACAACCAGAAAACATGCTTTTACGACAACCAACACAAGAGGCTTCAAACAAAACATTAAGAGTACTTAAAGATTCAGCATTCGTTACATCACTTTGTTCATTACATTTATCAGACGCAATAGCTAAAGTGGATGCAACTTGAGTTTTATTCAAAGTCCTAGGGTGTTCTTCTACTTCAGCATTCTTTATTGTTCTTTTCTTACGTCGCAACTTCCTATTCTTCCTTGTATTCTCCTAGGCTGTGAAGTGCGGGCGTTGGGAAAAGAGGCAACTATTCATGTTTCAGTAGAGGGAATCACATTACTTTCTTGTGGTTTGTCATTAGATGTTCTAGAGTCATTTTGAATCTGTGTAGGTGCAGTTACTACAATGTTACTAGCCCTATCTTACTTAAGTTTCACCAACTCTACTTTTAGATCATGGATTTTGTGTAACAAATCTTGATTTTGAGAACGAGTATTTCCATTTTGTCGTAAAATATCTTTGGTATATGCAACATGATCATCAATATCTTTTGACGCTTGAGCACGAGTCTTTTTGAGTAAATCAAATATGACACCATATTCCTTTTTAATTTGAGAAATTTCTTGTTCATATTTTGAAATTTGACACTTCAAAGACACGTTTTGATCATCCAGTTGCTCAAGTTTTGGATGAAAAGTTTTTGTGTGCAACTGGTTGATTTTGTTTTGCAAAGCGAGTTCTCGATTATGACAATCTTTTTGACACCATTGAAGACGACGTTTTTCATTTGAAAGCTCGTTGAACAAACGTTCATTTTCAACTTTTAAAGACTTGATTTGTGACACAGTATCAGTATTCTCAACATTTTCAACGGAATCAACAGAATCAGCTGAGATATAATCAAATGCATATGCAACCAAATATATTAACACAACATTATGGATATCAGCACAGATAACATCTTCCAAGAGTCTGTTGGGAATTATGTGAAAGTCTGGATTATGCTGATATTAATGCCGAAGTGTTTCTACTGAAGTGAAGTGGATTCTGCCGAAGACTTATTCTGCTGAAGAATAATAGTGATTAGTTTGATTCTGCGGAAGTGTTTATTCCGTGTTTAGTTTATTTAGTGTAGATATACATGAGCTTTATTAGGAAGTGATTGTGTATATCTTATTTAGTTTTATGATTATACGTTTCTTGGAAAACGGTTTAGCGATATTGTTTAGGGTTCCTTATCTATAAAAGGAACACATTAGAAAGGTTTATGTACCGATTGGAAAAACTCAGTTTTAGTTAATATAAAGATCCATAGAGGATCAAGAAGTTCTTAGTTATTTGTTACTTGTGTTTATATTCCGCTGATAAACATTAGTAGTAGAGATTGTCTTTTATTGTGCTTGTGATTACATAGGCATACATAACGATCCACGAGCTCAAGATCTATCAAGGTCTTTGTCTGTTTCAACAAGTGGTATCAGAGCCTCGTGAGAGTCTCTACGATACTAAGGACAAGCTTTTTCTAAACACCCATACAACCATAACAAAAACATCATGCCTGGTTCAGATGCTGATACTGAACTCACCAACAACCAAAACTCCACCCATCTGCAGCAACTAAGTCTGTCTAATAGCAATGCTAAGTTTCCTTACCTTAAAAGGGAGGAATATGATCTTTGGGCTATGAAGATGCAAAACTGGATCTCCAACATTGATTGGAATCTATGGCAGGTAATTTTGAAGGGGAACAGTTTGAAGAGGACTACCACGGATGCTGCTGGTAATATGATGAATGTTCCTCCCAAAACTGCTGAAGAGTTGCTGGCAGTTCAGAGAGAAACAAAGGTCAGAACTATTCTTCTGCAAGCTATTCCTGAGGATCACTTGAGTGATTTTCACTTCATGCAAGATGCCAAAGATATCTGGTTAGCGATTAAGGCGAAGTTCGGTGGGAATGAGGAGTCCAGAAGACTGAAGAAGTCGATGCTAAGACAACAGTTTCAGGACTTTCAGATCTCTGAAGAGGAAGGAATTCACAAGGGCTATGATAAGTTTCACAAGATCTTAAGTCAGTTGAATCAGCTACAGGCTAAGCCGGATAATGATGACTGTAACTCTAAGTTTTTGAGGTCATTACCTCCTTCCTGGCTACATGTAAGCATAGCTTTAAAAGCTAAAGGTGGTTTGGACACGATGACCTTTGATGAGCTGTATAACAAACTTAAAGCTCTTGAACATGATGTTAGAAGCCCTTTTCGATCATCTTCTACTGCTAGTCATACTGCATTTGTTGGAGCCTCTACTCCAAAGTCTAGCTATGGTCCAAGCCCATATCCATCATCATCTAATGCTGCTCCTTCATCAAGCTCTCTTCCTAGATCCAGTGGAATTATGGAAGATGTTCTTGGATCTTTCTTTGCTGATTATGATCCTCAGCAGGAACTGGCTTATGAGGATTTTGATCAAGTGGACCCACTTGAGTTTGAAGAGATGAAGCTGAGGTGGCAAGTGGCCATGCTTTCCATGGATATCAAGACCTTTGAGCGCAAAGCTGGCAGACGGTTTGGATTCAAAGGACGCGATCCAGCAAGGTTTGATAAAAGGAAGGTTAAATGCTTCACATGCCAACAGATAGGTCACTTTTCTAGAGAATGCAAAGACAGGAAAGCTGGTGATGAAGTACGATACTCTACTTATCAGCAGTATCAGAAGGATGCAGGAACTTCAAAGGGATCAACTGCGTTGGTCACTCTTGATAGCAATGTGGACTGGAAGCTACATGAGGAGTCTGATAATGATGGTTCTGATAATGTTGGGTTGATTGCAGGCTGTACTTCAGAGGATAGGCATGATCAGATTGCCTTGATGGGCATCTCTCAGGTACAAAACTGTTTGTTTGGTTGTAGTGAGCGTTATAATGAACTCAAACAAGCTTATGATATTATGGAACCAAAATATAATGAATGCTATGTGGAAGTAGAAGCTTATAAACAGGCTTTAAAAACACTAGAAAGACAAAAGGTTTGGTTACAAAAGAATGAAATAGCTTATGGTGAGAAAATAGGTGTTTTAGAAAGAGATCTCGAATGTGCTACAAATGAATTAAAATGGTCTGAGAAGTTAAGAGCAGATGTAGAGTCAGAAAATCTAGAGCTTAAGGAGAAACTTAAGGAGGAAATTGCTAGGAATAATGAGTGGATGATGAATGGTAGTAAGTTGGCTAGTCTCATTTATAGCAGTCAAGCTCCCAATTCTACAGTGGCTTTAGGTTTTAAGAAATATGTAGGCCTAGAAGCTAGGGATGACACACGTAGATCTACACCAGCAGGCCTAGCTAATTTTGTGAAAGAAGGTGACCTACATGCTGTTCGTGGACCAATTAGAGGTGAGCACATGCCCATTGACCTTTCCACTATTAATGACTTTGATGGATCACACCATCTGTATGGCAAAAAGTCAAAAGACTTGCCAGACCCTAATACTTCTACTAATGACTTTGTCTCTTGTGTTAACAGTGACAAGTCCTCCAAGCAAGGGTCTACAGAGTGTGATTCAAATGACAAGTCTGACCTTCCCAAGTCTTCACCCCTGCCTGCACCCAAGACTACCAATAAGCATGACAGAGTTGCTGCCAAGGAATGCCCTTCCAAGACAGTTGCCTCTGAAGACTTGCTTTTTAATTCTTTGCATAATAATACTGTTAAAAACAATTCTTTTCATGGTTTTGGTTTGAATACTTCTGCTTGTAAGAATACTTCTTTTGGTTTGAATAAATCTTCTCTTCAGAAGAAATGTTTTGTGTGTGGAAGTAAATCTCATTTAATTAAGGATTGTGATTATCATGAGCAAAGAATGAGTAGGTGTGGTGATTCTAGGAAATCTAGACCAATGTGGACCAATGTTAATGATATACCACCTTATGTTCCACAAGCTGCTAATTATAATACTTCTTTTCCTTGGAGAAGATCATTTGGAAAACCATATGTTCAACCAACAAGTGAATATTTTAAAAATGGTTTTTGGCCTAGATATGTAAACCCTATGACTGATGGGAGAGGGTACTGGGATACTGCTGTCAAGACCTCAGCAGGTTGTTCTTGGAATAAACAGAGACCTAAGTTTCATTGGAAACCCAAGAACAATAGTGGATCTTATACTTCTACATGGCACAACTCATATGATCCACAAGGCAGGTTCAAGTCAGCAATGACTTGAGCCTCCATAGTGTACTAATTCTTTGTATATTTTTGTTGTTGTAGGATCATCCCCTTAAGCATAAAGATGTTGGAATTATTGATGGCTACATTGTGGGGTATTACTAGACCACATCTTAAAACACCATATGAACTTCTCTTTGGAAAAGTTCCTGTTATTCATTACCTTAAACCGTTTGGCTGTCAGGTGACAATCTTAAATACCAGTGATCCTTTGGGCAAATTTGATGAGAAAGCTGATGATGGCTACATTGTGGGGTATTCTGCTCATAGTAAGGCATACAGAGTTTACAATGTATCTGCAAAGAAGATTGAGGAGACATTGAATCTGAGGTATCTTGAAGACAAGCCTAATGTTCAAGGCCAGGGTCATGTTTGGTCATTTGATCTTGACTACTTGACTGATTACTTGGGTTATGCTAGACATAAGGCTGATCAAAATGCAGATTCTGAAGCATCTCCAACTCCTAATACAGACACTTTGGATGCTCATTCTGACAGTGGGTCTGATGATGAACAACCCATTGTAGTGCCTTCCTTCTCTCCTAACAATTTTGTAGGTGACACTTCTAAAGATTATACTGATGTGGGTGAAGATGAATTCTATTATGCTGAGGACCTTGCCAGACTGAAGAAACAAGAGTATGCAGCCAATTTAGATGCTGAGAGGAATGTTGAAGAAGGATCAAATGAAGCAATCGGCAGAAACTTCAATTCTGCTGAAGGTAGTTCTGCTTCTCCTCACCTCTCCAATTCGGCTGAAAGACATGATGACACTACTCCTAGTTCTACTAAAGTGTCAACAGATCTTGGTGAAACTTATACAAGGTTTCCAAAACCTTCAGATCTTGGTCATCATCAACCTAAAGCAGGCATCTTCAACACACCTTCCTATGATACTGACTTTGAACCTACTGTGACTAATCTTGATTCTTCCATTGATGTCAACACCACCACTACTACAAGGATCAACAATGTTCATCCACAGTCTAATATTATTGGTGATCCTAATGCACCTGTTAGAACAAGAGGTACTGTGGCGCGTTCTAAATATGGACAGGTGGCTTTTGTCTCTTATGTCTCAAATCAGCAGAGAGACAATCACACAGACTATCAACATTGTCTGTTTGCTTGTTTTCTCTCACAAGTGGAACCAACCAGTGTTACTCAGGCTCTTGAAGACTCAAGTTGGCTTGAAGCAATGCAGGATGAGATGCAACAATTTCAAAATCAGCAGGTTTGGATATTGGTACCACTACCTGATGGTAAGTATGCTATTGGGACAAAATGGATTCTGAAGAATAAGAGAGATGCTAGAGGTGTTGTCATTAAAAACAAAGCCAGGTTAGTTGCACAGGGTTATAGACAAGAGGAGGGGATAGATTATGATGAGGTGTTTGCACCAGTGGCAAGAGTTGAGGCTATACGGATTTTCTTAGCTTATGCATCCTATATGGGCTTTATGGTCTATCAAATGGATGTTAAAGGAGCCTTCTTGTATGGTGAAATTGAAGAGGAGGTGTATGTCACTCAACCTAAAGGATTTGAAGATCCAGATCATCCGAATCATGTTTATAAGGTGGTCAAAGCTCTCTATGGACTACATCAGGCACCCAGAGCCTGGTATGCTAGGCTCTCTACATTTCTGCTGAAGCATGGTTACAGAAGAGGTGCAATTGATAAGACTCTTTTCCTAAAGAAGAATTCCACTGACATTATTCTTGTGCAAGTCTATGTGGATGACATTATCTTTGGATCCACAAAGGAAGCTTGGTGCAGGGAGTTTGAGGAGCTTATGAAGGGAGAGTTTCAGATGAGTGCAATGGGAGAGATGACTTTCTTTTTGGGTCTTCAAGTTTAGCAGAAACCTGATGGTATCTTTATCAGTCAGGACAAATATGTGAGGGACATCTTGAAGAAGTTTGGTATGGAGGGTGTAAGGACTGCTACTACACCTTATGAAGCTCCAAAGTCAAAGACCAACACTGAAGCTGATCCACCTGTGAATGTTCATTTGTACAGGTCTATGATTGGGTCTTTGATGTATTTAACAGCTTCCAGGCCTGATATTACTTTTGCTGTGAGTGTTTGTTCGCGACATCAAGTTACTCCACTGACTTCCCATCTCAATGCTGTTAAGAAGATCTTTAAGTACCTTAAAGGCCAACCTTTTCTAGGTCTTTGGTACCCAAAAGAGTCTCCTTTTAAGTTGGAAGCTTATAGTGATAGTGACTATGCTGGTGCTAATCTGGATAGGAGGTCCACCACTGGAGGTTGCCAATTCCTTGGAAAAAGATTGATTTCTTGGCAATGCAAGAAACAAACTATTGTGGCTACCTCATCTACTGAAGCAGAGTATGTGGCTGCTGCTAATTGCTGTGGACAGGTTCTTTGGATTCAAAATCAGTTGTTGGATTATGGGTATAATTTCATGAACACAACAATTTTTATTGATAATCAAAGTACCATATGCATTGTTAAAAATCCAGTTTTTCACAGTCGAACAAAACATATTGAAATCAGGCACCACTTTATAAGAGATGCATATGATAAAAATTTGATAAATGTGGTCAAAATTCATACTGATGATAATGTGGCAGATCTGTTAACTAAGGCATTTGAAGGACCAAGGTTTCAACACCTTGTGGTCCATATTTGCATGCTTAACCCTTAACTGCAAAGTTTAAGGGGAGGCATAGGCCTCAGGGGAGGCATATGCCTCAGGGGAGGATTTGTGTATAACTTTGCATTTTGCTATGTAAATTTGTATATTTGGTTGATTTTAACTAACTCTAACCTGCTAATGTAATTTTAGTGTGTTTCTTTGTTGGTTTGTGTATGTTTCTGTGTTTGTTTTGCAGAATGGTTGTCCCTGATTTGTTGAGTTATGGTTAAGAAAGCTTAGGCTGGTTTCTACTGAATTCATTGTGCTGAAGTGTATTATTTGTTTCCTCTGAAGTTGAAGTACTGAAGTTATATGATTCAATCAAAAGAAGTACAGAAGCAAATAGATCATTCATTCATTCAAGAAACAGTTTACAGCTTACAGATTACAGAGTACTGGCAACATCAAAAGCATCTACATGATCTAATAGTCCTAATCTATTACATATCATCTATTCCAACATCTAAAGATGAGCACGATGAGTATGGCTGCTCACATCTTTCACACTAATAGCTGTTGGATATGCACGATCGCTCACATCTTTTGGCACTATATGATGGATATGCTGGTGTGATAAGCATAACCAACCCTAACAGATGCTAAGGATCAAAATGGAGAGGATGGATTGATGAAAACGAAGAAGCTGAAGCTGATTGTGGTAGAGAGATGAGAAGGAAAGATTTTCATTTGCGCATCATCTACTCTTTCAATCATACATCAACTTACATCATTTTCTTTTTTCCGTTCCTCAATACGATATGTGATGATGCACCAAAACATGATGCAGAGAGACCAAGCACCACCTTTCTTCCCATAGGGAGTGGTGGATTTTTGGCCCGTGGCCTTCGTTGAGGCCTAGGTGCTGAGGGTTGGGAGTAAGATGTTCCCTCATTATATGATTCATCAGAATCTTCAGCAGATACACTTGGTTTCTTCACACTTTCATCTTCTGATGAGAAGAGAAAAGGTGACTTCTTTGGTAGTGGATATGGCTTTGGAAAATAGTGAAACCATGAATTGGTATCTTCACTAGATGATGAGGATGATGATGAGGATGTTGTTGTGAGATCTATGATCTCAGGTTTGGTACTCATGGTTATTCTGGTTAATTTTGAAGGATTGAAGGAATTAGGGTTTGAAATATTATTTGGGGATTTTTGATGAAAAAGTCTATGTGCATTGGGATTGTTTTATAGCCGGGTTCAAGTGGTAAGAGAATTAATGCGTGTGGGTGAAACAGTTAAAAGATATTTACTGAAGCTTCGAGAGTAAGTCTTCTGTTTCTACTGAGTATTCTACTTCAGCAGAATGGTTTCTGTTTCTACCGAAGTTATAAGTGAATTCAAGTAAAAGTAGAAGTCCACGTCATCCTTGGTCAACTTTGACCAAAGTTGGGGAAATTTCTATTTATTCGTTACGACATATTTTCGCTCCACATTAAGTGATTCGCTTATTATTATCATTAAAAACACTTCCTTTTGTGCAAAATCCTAACCCTAATCTTCAAAAACTCTCATGGCGCTTCAATTCAAACATGATCATAATAAGGTTGCTTTTCTTGGATCTGCTCGAGGAGATGAACTTTATAGGCCGATGATTTCTTTCTTACTAAGATCAAAGATTGTATATGCATTGACGCATTCTCCAGATGCTATATATGAAACTTTGATTACTCAATTTTGGGCGTCGGCAGAAAAGAGAGGTGATACTGAGATAGTTGCAAGTGTTGATGGACAAGTATATGTGGTGACAGAGGAACTGATCAGAAGACAACTTCGCTTGGATGATGAGAATGGTGTTTATCATTCTGATTCTACGATGGTACTTGAAGGACTTAGAGCAATTGGATATCAAAGTTCGAGGACAGATATGTGGTTGAAAAACAAGCTTTGTCCTATGTGGAGGTTCTTGGTTCATACGTTGCTACAGTGTTTGAGCAATAAGTCTGGAGGATGGGATCAGTTTTCAACACAAATGGGATGTGGTATTGTTTGCTTATCTAAGGGTTTGACTTATAATTTCTCTAAGTATATCTTTGATAATATGGTAGAAAACATGGCTAGGAAAAAGGGTAAGTTTTTGATGTACCCTAGGTTCTTACAGATTATATTGAATGTTTCTACACAAACCCAGGCTTTTCATCCCATAAGTGTTCTGACTCCTAAGTTATTTGCTACAATGAGGACTAAATTTGAAGGAACACATTATCCTTTGTTAGCTGCCATGTTACCTCAGGAGAATGAGACTGATAATGAGCTTAATGTAGTTTTACCTTCTTCCAATCCTACTGATGGAAATCTTTCAGTAGATGGTGATGAGGGTCCTTCTGTTGTTGCTGAAGCATTTATACCTTCACCAAGACCATGTCCTAGTCCAGCATTTATCCAAGTTCCTATTGAAGAAGTTCAGGATCAAATTGATGAAGTTCAGGTTGATACTGACAGATTGCCTACACCAAGTCCAGTTAGGACTCCATTTGGTGAAGGATGTTCTAATGTTGATCAGGTTGATGTTGCTCCTGAACAGTCTAATGAAGTTCCAATTTCACCTGAGAAATCAGATGATGCTTCTGAGGATCCTATTTCACTTACCTCATTATATGATCTGGTGAACAAGCTTACAGGTGAGGTGACTGGTCTTAAGAAAGAACTTACAGAAACCAAGTCTGTTCTTGGTCAGAAGATTGTGGAATTGGAGAATAAAGTTGAGCACTTGGAGAAATTACTGATTCAGAAGGGTAATAAGAGATGTTTGGTTTCTTCTGAGGAGGAGGCTGAAGAGAATCTTAATGAATCTCTTGATATATTGGCTGATGTGGCATTAACATCTAATGTTTCTTCTTCTATTGCTAAATCTTCACGAAGAAAGGAGTCTAGCAAGGAGCCTATTCTATATACTAGCAAAAGACGAAGACATTCGTTGGATAAAGTATCTGCTGACACATCAAAGGAGCTAAATATGAAGGATGCATCTACTGATGGTTTAGTGAAAGAGGTTACTACTGTTGGTCAAACTTCATCTATACCAGAACATTCAAATGTTTCACCTTCAGCAGATGATGAAGAGGTTTTTCTTGCTGGTAGAATGTATAAATTGAATGCTTCTCCTGAAGTTTTCTCTACACCTGTTGAAGAATTGTCTCAACCTATTTCCTCTGATGTGGGTTTGATTGTTTCTTCTGAAGCTCACATTGGTTCTGCTGAAATTGGTTCAGCTGAGACATCTTCTGAGACAGGACAGGACCCTGTGATTGATGATCTGTTGAAGTCAGGAAAAGTGACTAAAGAACAATATCAAGCTCAGGCTGGATTGTTTGCTGATTATGAGAATATCCAGAAGAGTCGTGTTGTGGCTAAATTTCTTCAAGATCAGTATGCTTCTGATTTGTCTCCTGAAAGAAAGTTAGAGCTTGATGCATTCTTTCCTACGATTACTGATGATCAATGGGATGGTTATATTTCTCAAGGTGCTTCTGATCCTGATCTTGCAAAACTTATCTTAGGAGATTCTTTTAATGATGATAATTTTGTGGATAAAATGGTGGCACTTGGTAATCAAAGGAAGAAGGAATCTGCTGCACAGAGAAGAGCTCTTATTGATCAGAGAAATAAAGCCAAAAGAGAAAAACCTATGACTGTTGTTCAGAAGAGGAATTATATGAGGAGAGTTGTGAAGAATGCTGCTATGTATAATTCTGGTATGACTATGAAGCAAATCATGACTTTATCTGATGATGCTTTGATTAGACAGTATCATATGGTTATGAAATTCTCTTCTTCTGGTTCTACTTCTTCTTCTAAATTGGCAAATAGTGCTTCAATGTCTGATGTTCCTACAGCCAAGAGACAGAGAACAGTTGAAATTGTGGATAGTTTTGATGATGTTTTGCCTTCGGTGGTAACTCCAGTTGTTCCTTCTGATACAACTTCTGATGATACTCCTTCTTCTGATATGGGTGTTTCTGCTGAATCTTCTTTGGTTTCTTCTGAAATGTTGTCAAGTGTGGCGTTAAGTGATTCTCTGATTCAGGAAACTGATCTACAACTTGATGCTGATAATATTGCTGATATGGGAAAGCAGAGTTTGGTTATAAGAAGTTCGGATAGATTGGCTAAGAAACATGCTTCAAGGAATACTAATTTAGATCTTCAGGCTGATGAATCAACATTTATTGAGGTTGGATCTGTTGAAGTTTTTCCTGAAGGTACTCATGTGGTTTTGGTTAATTGGACAGCTGGTAAGCTTAACACTGTGTATAGGCTGGATAAAACTGTTCTTGAGTTCAACTTCTTGAAGGATATTCTTCATTTGGTGAATCGACATGATTTGAAGATGTTGTATGAACATGTCATTCAGTATTATAAGTTTCATCAAGCAACTGGTTCTGGTTTATATTTGTTGGGTGATCTTCAGGTTATGTTTGATTCTGATTCTCCACATGGTAAAGGGTATTCTATTTGGAAGAATTCTCATAAATGGGAGATTGAGAGTTGGAGATTTTATCCTCTGCCTTGTGTTCAGGTAGTTCAGACTACATGTGGGATGATTTTGTGTATGCTATCAGATAGACTTTATCCTTTATCTGATACTTTTATGGAGAGATTGCTGAGACACAAGTTGGAAGTGCCTCCTAATCCGGTTGGCAATGATGACCTTCATGCTACTCAATGTGTTGGTTTGATTAAGAATCAACTTCTATCACATAAAGGTTCATCTTGATTGTAATATTTTGTAATATTTGTTTTCTTTCTTTAGTTAAAAAAAAAAATGCTTTTGGTTTTATCTAACTTTTCTTGCAGGTTTGTTGTATATTTTTTGGTTATTGACTCACCTGATATACTTTGGGTATGTCAAAGAGTTAGCTAGTCCAAAGGGTACAGCTTTGGTAAAGACACATCAAATCTGTTGATAGCTGTAATGATTTGCTAAAAATCATAGGGTATGCAACCACCTATGCTTTATTGCTGAGTGTTGTATGGTTTTCAATTCACCATGGTTTATTCCTGTTTGGAATCCAAGAATTGGCTAGCCCACTTGTATATGGCTTGTGGTAAAGGCAGTGGCATTCCATATTTGGTTCTCAATTCACCAATTCTAAGAATTGACTAGTCCTGAGCAAACGGCTACAGGTAAAGACATATCAAATCCGTTATATAGTTGCTGATTTGCTCATAAATCAGATGGTTATCAGTGTACCATAGTTTACGAACTGAAACATATGGCTACTCCAGTAGTGATGGCTATTGGTAAAGAGACATCAAATCCATTTATCTTCAATGATTCACCTCTCACAGGAGTTAACACACCTGGATGTGATGAGAATAGTATGAAACTAATCTGTTTTGATGTACCTTTTGTCATTTGTTGCTGCAAAGATATGGAGTTTCAGAGTTTCTTCATCATAGAGATGTTCGTTGGATTCTTTGCTGTTGATGTTGTTCGTGTACAATCCTCTGGTGCTGTAAGATCTATCAAGAAACTGGAACTTAACAAGTCAAATTCCAGTTTAGGGGAGGATTGTTGGGAATTATGTGAAAGTCTGGATTATGCTGATATTAATGCCGAAGTGTTTCTACTGAAGTGAAGTGGATTCTGCCGAAGACTTATTCTGCTGAAGAATAATAGTGATTAGTTTGATTCTGCGGAAGTGTTTATTCCGTGTTTAGTTTATTTAGTGTAGATATACATGAGCTTTATTAGGAAGTGATTGTGTATATCTTATTTAGTTTTATGATTATACGTTTCTTGGAAAACGGTTTAGCGATATTGTTTAGGGTTCCTTATCTATAAAAGGAACACATTAGAAAGGTTTATGTACCGATTGGAAAAACTCAGTTTTAGTTAATATAAAGATCCATAGAGGATCAAGAAGTTCTTAGTTATTTGTTACTTGTGTTTATATTCCGCTGATAAACATTAGTAGTAGAGATTGTCTTTTATTGTGCTTGTGATTACATAGGCATACATAACGATCCACGAGCTCAAGATCTATCAAGGTCTTTGTCTGTTTCAACAGAGTCGATCAACATCTTTTCTCAACAATTTCTTTTTACGTTTAGTATTTGAAATCGATGTTTCTGTTTGTTCGAAAACTCTTTTCATAAGTCCAAGTTCCTTGTGAAAATCCCTTTCCCAATATATTGCACAATTTTTCAAATTTTGGACATGTGGTAAAATTCTTTTCTGAAAAATATCTCTTTGGGCTCTCGCTTGAGGCGATTGAAATTGTTCAACTTTTATTTCAGAATTGATTTCAATTTCACGTTCCAAAAGTTTGATGTCCGATAAGAATGTTTCAAAATATTTGATAACTTTACATTGTTCGGCTAGTGGTTTTATGTCACTAAGTGAAGGTAAAGGACCATTAATTTGTGCAGTATTGGAAAGGGGACCCTCAGAAGTAGGTGTGATAACCCAAGGTGTGTTAGTAAAATCCTTTTGTGTGACGAAAGTAACGGCTTTTGAATAGTTAAATGGTTTGTTATAAAAAACATTTTCCAATTTTGATCGACTCTCGTCTTCTGCATCTAATCCCTCTTGACAATTATATTCAACAACACTCATAATGGAATCATCATATCTATGTTCTGCACTGTAAACTTCATAATTTGGTTTGAATGCTCTATTTGAAAACTTTGGTTTGTAATCAGCAAGATTCGGACCATATCCATTTGGATTTGGTTTAAAAGTAAACTTTTGAATCGTTGTGATTGATTCACCATGTTTATAAACAACATTTCGAAACTCTTTGATTTTGTTTTGTAAGTCTACAATTTCCTCAAGATAGTTATCTATTCGTTTCGTTGAATGCTTTTTGTACTCAGAGAACTGTTTTTGACAAGTTAACAACTCAAACTTAGCTTTTTGAGTTTCCAAAGTGAGAGCGTTAAGTTGTTGTTTGTGATCATATTTCAGTTGTTCTATTTGAGACAACAAAGCATTCTTGGATGCGACTAGATCACGTATCTGTTGTTCTAGGAATTTTTTGTTTTGGTAAGATTTAGCAAAAGCGACTTCAAAACCTTTTTCACGTTTTTCTTGAGTTTTAAAAACGTTGAGTTGGTTTTTTAAGCATTCAGTATCCCTAGTTAACAGTTCATTTTTGTTCTTTAATTGCTTATTGACGTCCTTGCATATTTCCAAGCGAGATTCTTGGTCTTTAAGTAAGGTCATGAGCTCAGACGGAAGTTCAGCTTGTGCAACGTGAGTCGCAACATGATCATTAGTCAGATCCTCAAGTATAACCACGGAGTCAACTTAATTATCAATGGTAACCATAAGGTCATCTTGATCGTCAAATATGACTACGGGATATATTTGATTATCATCGGAATGAGATGTAGACGGCTCATGTTGAACACTCTGATCCTCGCCGGATATAGATGTAGGCGGAGGTATCATATCAGTAATGAATATGGTTTGATCCAGTACCTGAGACAAGCCGTCAGTGTCATACACTGGGCCTGTGTCACTCATGTGGAGTTTGTGCATGTTTGCCATCAACATAACTGCTGCATTAGCCTGCAAGTCTTCCATATCATCATCAGAATCTGCATTTGCCATGAAGCTCTGTTCCTTGTTGGTAAGAGTTCCACCAGCTTCATCCTTAAGAGCCAAGAGTAAAGCCTCTTTGTGATAAGCGCTGCCTCTTGTCCTCGGCTTTGGGCATGCATTCGCTAGATGACCCTTCTCATTACAGTTATAGCAACGAAGACCATTTACCCCATTCTGAGCATTACCCTGTTCAACCACTTGAGCTCATTGTTGTTGTGGAGCACCCATGTTATTCCTTCCCATTGGATTAAACCCTTGACCACCGCCCATCTGACGAACATTACCACGATTCTGAACTTCAACACATCCATTGTTAACAACAGCCTGATTCCTTGTGTTTGATGAGGTACGAATGCGATTGTTGGATTTGTTTGAGTATCGGCCGAAGGCTCTAGAAATCATGACAAACCCTTGTTGCAATGCATCGAAAGCTTCAGTATCCTCATTAGATTCACTGTAAAGTGCTTGATCGTTGTTGGTGTTGTATGGAACCAATTGAGTTTCTTGTGGTATTTGTTGTTGTGAAGGATCATAAGGTGTTATCTTAGTAGATGGTTGAGCAGTAGGTTGTGGAGGATTTGTGAATACAGTTTGTAAGGTCGGGAATTGAGGATAACAAGTTTGAGCCCACAATGCTAATTGTTGATTATCCGGAAGTGAAGGTGAAATAGGTTGTCCACGGATAACCCTTTCTTTGTCAACTTCTTTTTGGTGGGGCTTCAAATAGTCGTACAACAATCCGTATGTATCATGATGAAGGTTCTTCGCTTGACGGATGAAAATGACATACTTTTCCCAATCAGGACCAAGACTACTCAGGAACTTAGTGTTGACAACAATTCTTGGCATGATGATGTTGTGTTTGTCCAAGTCATTGATGATGTATGAGAATCGATGATGATATGACTCTAATGTCTCTCCTGGTTCAATAATGAAGTGTTCATAAGCCAAGTAGATTTTGGATTCCATGTCTTCTTAATTGAGTTCAGTGCCTTCCATGAGAAGATGAATATGTTCCCACATTGCTTTAGCAGTCTTTTGAGCATCAACACTTCGAAGGATCGGATTGGGTAATCCTAAAAGGATGTATTGCATTGCTAGTTCATCGGTTTCAAAGTGTACAAGTTCATCAGTAGTGAGGTCACTAAGACTTGCAATGTTAGTGACATCACCTCTTGGTGGATTAGCATTTGGATCTCCGAGTACAGTAACAGTAGGCATCTGAAATGGACCTTCCAGGATAACATTCTTCAAGAACTTTCCATGTGGCTTCTTTAGATCACAACACCTAAAGAACCTTATCACCCATTGATCATAGTTTCCGGGAGTGAGCATTGGAGGTCTATCAAGTGATCCAGCCTCATGAATGGATTGTTGGCTACTTAAAGCTTCACACATCTTTGCAAACCAAGACGGTTCCTTCATAGTATTCCTGGATGGATGTTGATTGTGAAAGTTTGTGTAAGGTTGTACTTGAAGACTAGGGGTGGTTGAATCATTTGTGGTTGAATTGCTCCTTGATGAAATTGTTGTTGTTGTTGTTGTAGTTGTTGATAAAATTGTTGTTGTTGATTGAGTTGTTGTTGTTATTGTTGAGGATACACATGAGGGAATTAGTTAGAGTATGGTGGCTGAGACATCTTGAAACTTGTGTTGAAAAATGGATCTTTGTAGTTGAGTGAAACTTTGTTGATGAAGTATCCTTATGCGTAGAAATCAAGTTTAAGCAAAGAAAACCTTAGGCGTAAAAACACCAACTTACGCGTAAGAGGTGAACTTACGCGTAGGATTAGCTTACGCGTAGGGTTAAAGAACCGTAGCTTATGCGTAAAACAATAGCTTAGTAATAGAATGCTTATGCGTAAGATTTGCTTATGCGTAAGACAAGGCTTAGGCATAAGTAAATGCTTATGCGTAAAGGATTCTACGCGTAAGGTATTGCTTAGGCGTAAAACTAGGGTTTTGCCCAAAAATCCTTTACACTTATTCCAGTGTAAAAGATATCCAAAGTCGAAGTGTTTTCAGGCTTATCCAAGTAAGAAAACACTGAGTAAACCAAGAAAACTGAGGATCAAACCAAGGATGACTTACGCGTAAGATTAGGGTTTGCTTACGCGTAGGAAATGCCAACTTTTACCAAAACTTTGATTTCTGCCCAAAAATGTTTCTAAACCAGATTTTTGAGATGAAAAGGCTTCAATATCACCAAAATGTCACAAAAGTGTAAAACTTGATGATCAAAAACTATTTCAACCCTTACGCGTAAAACAAGCTACACGTATCAAATTAAGCTTAAAACCAAAGAAATACATGTAAAGTTTGAAACTTTTTGCCAAAAACTTAAAATTTAACACCTAATAACCTTGAAAGTAGAAGAATCTTGGATTGTAAAGTGTAAAAAATGAAAGCTTTTTGCGTATAAAAGTTTAATACCGAGAACCTTACGCGTAACACACAAAACTTCAAAAACAATACCTTTCACCAAACTATTTGGTGAATGATACCACTGTTAGGTTCCCATTTATGTAACACAAGCATCAATAGAAGAAATAAGAGAAAGAAAGATCGGATGAACACTTGACTAAAACACACACACGAATATATGAAAGGTTTATGCTTAAGTGAAATAGAAAAGTGAACAACCAACCTTCAAATGAAAGTTTACAATCCTATTTATAGGAGAGGGAGCTAGGGCAACACTCCTAGTCCTTTCCTTTCCTTATTAGCCTTGGGCCAAGGCTTATGGGCCTTCTACATAAGCCTTAGCATAATAACAAACATAAAGGCCTAATTAAGCTAACTATTACATATTAATTACTAACACTTGTAATCTAGTTTAGGAGTGATTCCAACAAGGAGTAATGGTGCTTGTGTCTATTTGTTCTTTGTATATATCTTTTCAAAAAAAATCCAAAAAAAATTTAAAAATCTTAAAAAATTCCAAAAATATTATTTATTTTGTTATGTTTTTCTTGGTTCGATAACATCTACGGACTTAGAATTGTCACTCAAAGAATGGCACGGGTCTTTAGATGAAGCTCGAATGTACATAATCCTTTTATTAAAAAAAAGAAAAGAAAAAAAAAGATGGAGAAAAATGATGGTTTATTGTCTTTTCAGGCAATAACCCGGTTTTAAAAGAAAGAACAGAGCCATGCTTTATCTTACTTTTCAAATCTCATGCTCTGATTCTAAAAACAAATGATTGTCACAATAAAGAAAAATGTTTCCTTCACAAATATTTTTCCTTCTATAAATTCTTCTGAAAAATATTTACTATCTAATGAAAACTAAATAGCTTTGAAAAATAACTCGGACTCAATTTTTGTAAATTATATGGACTTGACATTTGTCAAAATCTCTATCTCTCAATCAACAACATATATCATTGATTGAGGGGGAGAATGATTTCAATTAAATCAAAAATGTTATTTGTCAAACAATTGCAATGTCTTATACAATTGGTTCAGACCTTGGCAAATGTTATGTTTTCATAAGATACTTAAGCAAGCTTGAACATTGGAGTTTAAAGTCTCAATATTTGATTCTTATCAGTTAAAATATTTTTCAAAAGCAAGTCACAATTCTCCTCCAAAGTTTTCAAAATTAATTTAAATCATTAGAGATCACAAATCTCAATGGATGTGAAAATTGTGATCGGGGGAGAATATTGTGATTTAAATTGGATTTAAACTAATAACTCGATAAACGGTTTTGTAAGTAATTAGCAAGCTCTCCTCCCTCCATGTGCCAAACAATTTCAAAAATGTTAAGGGGGAGCATCTTTATCAAACCAAAAAGGATTGAAGCGTGATTGATTTGTTTCTAAGTGCAGGTTTTCCCTAATATCTGCAAAACAATGTCAAATCTCGATGCACATATTGAGGGGGAGTAACTTTTTGAAAACCACATCCTTTCCCAAAAATATCTTCAACGGTATTTGAAACAGTAACTTTGATCGGGAAGGTGGTGTAGATATTTTTAGAAAATGTTAATCAAAGAAGTGAATTCTTCCTCTTGCCTCCATGTGCCAAAACGATTTCAAATATTCGATGCACATGTTGAGGGGGAGCTTTTTCTAAAATATCAAAAACAATTCAGGTACAAAATGCTTTGATAATATATCACAAGTTCCTGGATTGATTTTCAATTGGTTCCAATGGCAGAAGAACAATACCAAAAAGACCGACCAAATTTACTTTATGTATGGAGATATAAGGATGGTTAGGTTAGGTATTCGTTCCCACGATCCCGCCAGAGCCGGAGGGATCTACCCAGGGACAATCCACTAGATAGTGTAGAGTCCTTAGGTATGATGAAAGAAAAAAGGATAAAAATGAGAAATGGGAAGAGTGCCGACTGAGTCTGACGGGGAAGCACTGAAGGGGTTGAAGAATGAAAAAGAAATGAAATGAGAAAAGGGTGAAAATAATTAGCCCTCCATTTATTCAACCTTAAGGCAGAAATCGGGTTCAATACATATGCTACTGGTGGTTACTAAGGTAACACCGGTATTGAAGACAAGACGTCATGGACCCAGTGACGCACTGCACTACAACTTCCCAAGCTACTCAAGTTCCTCTTAAAAGGACTTGTTTCATTCTCACGGGGAACCTACATTATCTATCGACTTTCTCTTAGAGATTGTTGATATTGAAGAAGGAGACCCTCTCCCTAGTCTCCGGCATAGGAAACCAAATGTGCACTTTTGAGTCTAGAGCCACGAGATCATCAATAAATCTCATTAGGACACTTTATTCTTGAATACTTGCTGTTTCACACAATGTGGAAAGTAAGAATATATCTTAAGAGTCCTACGCATTATCCGTGTGGTATTGCCAGAACATCTAAGTGATATGTTCACATGTTCACAATGAAGATGGAAAACCTTCTAGAGCCAACATCAAACAAGCTCTTGGTAGGTAACATGTGAGATCTATCCAATAGATCAAACTTGTGTCAACTGGATAGAAATGATGGGGCAATTCAATATTGAATCAACCTTGGTCCAGGAAATGGATTGACGGATACCTTTGAAAAACCGGTCGTTGTGCTTAAAATTCTTTTCTCTAGCACATCGATTGTGTATTAATATTTCAAAATAAAAGGTGTTTATGATTGATAATTGATTTTCCTTAAAACCTTCGCTGTATTGCAAAACACTTTATATTAAGCAGTACACGATTGTTTTTCAAATCACTTTTCATCAATCAGTGAATCTCAATTCACTGGTTCACTCACTCCGTGTTGTCTTCTTTGAGACGTTCCGGTTTGAGAACCGATAGAGCAGCTGCGAAACCTTGTCAAGGAGATTCTTAGGAATTTTACCTGATCATAGGCAGTACTTGTACTGATCAACGAGGAACCGTGGGCCGTGTACCTCAATTCAACGAAACTGATCAAAGACACTTTCGTGCGCTTTATTGCTAACTGTTGTATGCAGGTACACCCAACATTTGCAGCTGATCAGAATTGAGAGGTCAATCCATAGCCGCATGCTCACACAACACATTCATTTCTAAATATATCATGATAAGTGCATCAACGACTCTGATATTTTCACTCCATGCTTCTACTACGCTGCTACAAATATCATGAATCAATTAAAGCTTCCGCTACTCTGATGAGAAAAAATCATGATCCAGAATGTGAGCATGTCGGTCCAAATGTCACACCATCACATTATGTCAACACCACAAAGGAAGAGTCAGAGATTTACGGTAGCTGATGATCTCAAAGCTGGCTCAAAACTCATCCTCACGTGGATCAGTTAAAGACTTCCACTTAGATTAACCAAACAAGCAGAACTTGAAGAATTAAAGACTACGGGCTACAGAGCAAAGAACTTAAACAAGAATCCAAGAACATCTAAAATGTAATATCTGTTTGTAATCATTGTAAATTGAGGTGACCTCCCTTAGGGGGAGATTGTTAGGATTTAGAAAATCCGATTGTTAAAGAGTCGGTCACCTCAAGTATATGTATTCATTTGAAAGCTCATAGTCGTAGTCATGTTATGTTAATAAGTAGTTTGATATGTAACACCGTGGCGGATGGACGGGTCTTTACCAACTGTATGCCTGATCCGCAACCCATAGGTGGCGTGTCTTGTAAGAAACTATAAATACCCTCTACCACCCAAGGTATAGGGTTGGAGCTTCAATACCATTTTTCTTTGTTTCACATAGTTCCCAACTCTCTTCTCTTTCTCTCTCTATAACTTTCTCTCTCTAAACCTATTATACGCCCACTTTGTATTATGGTGTGATGTGTTTGTGAAATCCAAAAGCTTTCAACAGTCAACTTGGGTTTTTGGTATCTTGGGATGGTTTGTTTGAAACACGTGTTGATGGCGTTAACCGAATGGACATGTGGGTGCGAGGGGCATGGATATGCATTCTCCCTTGGTGAGTAAGAACATGGAGTCGATGAAATCGAATTAACTTTTGGGTTCTTTATAGTGTCACTTGTGAGTGCTCCTACATCCCGATCATTGAAGGCTTTAAAGAGGGTGTCGAGCTTGGTTGTCATCTTGCTTTGTCGTTGCTTGAAATTGGCTTCAAGCTTAGTCAATCGAGCTTCTTGAGATGACATGAATTTGGACACCATTCCCTCGAGACTAGTGGAAGTTTCGATGTTTGGAGGTGTAGGATATTAGTTTTCACATACACATCAAACCATAACAACAAGGTGGCGTATAAGTAGAATTCTAGAGAGAGAAAGTTAGAGGTTTAGGGAACTTTAGTGAGAGAAAGAAAATTCTTATTATGAGCTCCAACTCTCTACCTTGGGAGGTAGAGAGTATTTATAGTCTTACATAAATCGCCACACATCGGGTTGTGGATCAGGCATACAGTGGGTAAAGACCCGTCCGTCCTCCACGGTGTTACTTAACTGAATACTACTTAACTTAAAAGATCTACGACTACGAGCTTTCTAACGATTACATATACTTGAGGTGACCGACTCTTTAATACCTGGAATTTCTAATTCCTAACAATCTCCCCCTAAGGGAGGTCACCTCAATCATGTACCAAAATTACATTGAATACAAATAGATATTACATTAAAAATTGATCTTGCATTCTTGATGTAGTCTTTTGCTCCTAAGCTCGTAGTCATTGATTCTTCACATTGCATGTTTGGTTACTCCAAGTGGAGGTCTTTTACTAATCCACGTGATAATAAATTTGAGCCAGCTATTGAGATCATCAGCAATCAAAAATCTCTGTGACATTCATTGTGGTGTTGGTATTATGTGATGTTGTGACTTTCGGAACGACATGCTCACATTCTGGATCATGATAGCTTCTCATCAGAGTAGCGGAAGCTTTTGTTGAATCATGATATTGGCAGCAGCGTAGCAGAAGCATGGAGTGAAAATATCAGAGTTATTGATGCACTAATCATGATTTCTTTTGAGATGAATGTGTTAAGTGAGCATGCGGCTATGGATTGACTGCTTCATTCTGATCAGCTGCAAACGTCGGGCGTACCTGCATACAACAGTTAGCAGTAAATCGCACGAAAGTGTCTTTGATCACTTTCGTTGAATTGAGGTACACGGCCCATGGTTCCCCGTTGATCAGTACATGTACTGCCTGTGATCAGGTATAATTCCGAAGAATTTCCTTGACAGGGTTTCGCAGCTGGTCTAGCTGTTCTCAAACCGAAACGTCTCAAAGAAGACAACACGGAGTGAGTGAACCAGCGAATTTTAAGTCCACTGATTGATGAAAAGAGATGTGAAAAACAATCGTGTATTGCTCGATAGAAATTGTTTTTGCAATACAATGAAGGTTTTATTGAAAATCAATTATCAATCATAAAAACACCTTTTGGTTTGAAAAATGAGTACACGGTCGATGTGCTAAAGAAAAGAGTTGTTAAGCACAAAGACCGGTTTTTCAAAGGTATCCGTCAATCCATAACCTGAACCAGGATTGATTCAAGAGATTGAATCGCCCCATTGTTTCTGTTCAGTTGTCACATGGTTGATCTATATAATAGATCTCACATGCCACCTACCAGGAGCTTGTTTGATGTTGGCTCCAGAAGGCTTTCCATCTTCATTGTGAATGTGTAAACACATCACTCAGATGTTCTGGCAATACCACAAGGATAATGCGTAGGACTCAAGATATAATCTTTCTTTACACATTGTGTGAAACAGAGAGTCTTCATTGAAAGTGTCCTATTGAGATTTATTGATGATCTCGTGGCTCTAGACTCAATTTTGTGCATATTTTGGATCCTGTGCCGGAGACTAGGGAGAGGGTCTCCTTCTTCAATATCAACAATCTCTAAGAGAAAGTCGATAGATAATGTCGGTTCCCCGTGAGAATGAAACAATTCCTTTTAAGAGGAACTTGAGTGGTTTGGAAATTTGAAGTGCAGTGCGTCACTAGGTCCATGACGTCTTGTCTTCAATACCAATGTTACCATCAGTAGCATATGAAGTGAACCCGGTTTCTGCCCTAAGGTTGAATAAATGGAGGGCTATTTGTTTTCACCCTTTTCTCATTCAATTCTTTTTAATTCTTCAACCCCTTCAGTGCTTACCGAGACTTCATAGCAAGAACCTTGTTGGGTTTGTTCCAGTACTTGCTCTATCTCAGTCCGCACTCTTCCCATATCTCACTTTTCTCCTTTTATCAT
This sequence comes from Chrysanthemum seticuspe, assembly GCA_019973895.1. Taxonomy (NCBI): domain Eukaryota; kingdom Viridiplantae; phylum Streptophyta; class Magnoliopsida; order Asterales; family Asteraceae; genus Chrysanthemum; species Chrysanthemum seticuspe. The sequence continues at coordinate 57,569,139 of BPTQ01000002.1, forward strand.
CATACCTAAGGACTTCTACACTAACTAGTGGATTGTCCCTGGGTAGATCCCTCCGGTTCTGGCGGATCATGGGAACCAATACCTAACCTTATCATCCTTATATCACCGTACATAAAGTAAAGTTGGTCGGTCTATTTGGTATTGTTCATCTGCCATTGGAATCAATTAAAAACCATTTGAAAATCAATCCAGATACTTGTGATATATTATCAAAACATTTTGTACCTGAATTGTTTTTGATATTTTTAGAATAAGTGCTCCCCCTCAACATGTGCATCAAATGTTTGAAATCGTTTTGCACATGGAGGCAAGAGGAAGAAATTACTTCTTTGATTACCATTTTTCTAAAAGATATCACCATCACTTCCTTGATCAAATCAAGTAGATATAGCATTTTCGGGAAGGATGAGGTTTCCAATAAATTTGCTCCCCCTCAATATGTGCCTCGAGGTTTGAAAAGAGTTTTGCACATACTAGAGGGAACCTGCACATTGAGATAAATGATCACATTTCAAATCATAGGTTTAAGATAGATGCTCCCCCTCAACATGTGCAATTTGAAAAATTGAAATCGTTTGTCACATGTGGGAAGGACAGCGTGAACATCCTTATAAAACCATTTACCGAATTATCAGTTTAAATCCAATTTAAATCACACATTCTCCCCCGATCACAATTATTAAATCATTTGAGATTTGTGATCTCTTATAGATTTAAATTTATTTTGAAGGCTTTTAAGGAGAATTGCGACTTGATTATGAAAGCGTTTTAACTGATAAGGATCGGATTTTAAGACTTTAATCTCCATTGATAAAACATGCAAGTACATCTTTTGAAAATAATTTAATGCCAAATAACTTTTTTATTTAATTGAAATCATTCTCCCCCTCAATCAATGACATAGGTTGTTGATTGAGAGATAGAGATTTTGACAAATAAGTCTTGATGATTATCAAAAATATAGACCGAGTTATTTTTCAAAGCAGTTAGTTTTCAGCAGATAAATGTTTATAGAATCAGAGCATGGAATTTGAGAACATGGTAAAGCATGGCTCTGTTCGTTCTTTGAAAAGCGGGTTACTGCCTGAAATGACAATAAACCATTTCTTTCTCTTTCTCCCAAAAATATATTTTTTTATTTTTTATTTTATTTTTATTTTTATTTTTTTTTTAAATTCGAACAACATCTAAAGTCCCGTGTCATTCTTTGAATGACAACATCAAAGACCGTAGATATTATCGAACCGATAAAAACATGACAATATTGACAATATTTTTTTGAAGATTTTTCGAATTTTTCAGATTTTTATGGATTTTGAAAGTTTTATAATTTTCTATTTGATTTTCGAATAAATATTTACAAGAGATAGATGAAGATAGACCTTTACTCCTCGTCTTCCTCCTGAAGACGTTTGAGTGTTTCTGGTTGAAGGCTTTTCAAGCCAAGACGTGGAAGAATAAACTCAAAACGTTCTCTTGGAAGAGCTTTGGTGAAGATGTCAGCTAACTGATATTCAGACCTCACAAAATAGAGTTCCACCACACCTTTTTCTACTTGTTCCCTGATGAAATGATGTCGAATGTCGATATGCTTTGCTCTTGAGTGTTGAACATTGTTGCATGAGAGAGCAATAGCACTTTTATTATCACAGTACAGAGGGATTTTGTTGAATACAAAGCCATAGTCCGATAATTGAGATCTCATCCATAAGATTTGAGCACAACAGGATGACATGGCTATGTATTCAGCCTCTGTAGAGGAAATAGAAGTACTCATTTGCTTCTTTGAAGACCAGCTCACAAGCTTATCACCCAAAAACTGAGCACCTCCAGATGTACTTCGACGAGTATCTTGACACCCTGCATGATCAGCATCTGCATAGGCTGTTAGTGACATACCGGTGTCCTTCGGGTACCAAAGACCCAGATTGATGGTTCCTTGGAGATACCGAAAGACCCTTTTAACCGCTTCAAGGTGCTTTTTAGTAGGCTTAGCCTGGTATCTAGCACACATGCAAACAGCGAACAAGATGTCTGGTCTACTAGCAGTGAGGTACATCAGGGATCCAATCATACTACGATATTTTGTTTGGTCAATCATGATCCCTGAGTGGTCCTCATCTAGTTTGGTTCGATCAATCATGGGGGTGTCTACAGGGTCACTTGAATCAAACCCAAATTTCTTTAAGATCTCTGTTGCATATTTAGATTGATTTATGAAAATGCCTCCGGGACTTTGTGAAATTTGTAATCCCAAGAAAAATGACATTTGTCCCATCATTGACATTTGAAATTTTGAACTCATTTCATTAGAAAAATGATCACATTCCATTGGGTCAGTCAAGGCGAAAATAATATCATCAACATAAATTTGAACATGAATTAAATGTTTGCCTGACTTCCTGGTGAACAATGTAGGATCAACTGCTCCTTTGATGAATCCGGTAGATAGAAGAAACTTTGACAGTGTATCATACCATGCCCTTGGAGCTTGCTTTAAACCGTAAAGGGCCTTCTTCAAACGATAAACGTGAGTAGGATGCTCTTGATTTACAAATCCTTCAGGTTGGCTAACGTACACGACTTCTTTAAGGTCTTCGTTCAGAAATGCCGTCTTCACATCCATCTGATAGACAATCATGTTCTTACTAGCAGCATTAGCTAAAAAGATTCTGATTACCTCGATTCGAGCAACTGGAGCAAAAGATTCTTCAAAGTCAATACCCTCCTCTTAACGGTATCCTTTAGCAACTAATCGAGCCTTGTTCTTCAACACATCACCATGCTCATCAAGTTTCACTTTGAAGATCCATTTAAGTGCAATAATCATAGCACAATCTGGAGCAGGTACTAACTCCCATACATCAAGTCGATCAAACTCATGAATTTCATCTTGCATGGCATTGAACCAACTATCTTCATTCATGGCGGCTTTAACATCTTTTGGTTCGATCTTAGAGAGTACGGAGTTGAAGAAGCACCATAAGGCATCGGTTGCAAGTTGTTTCCGGGTTGATACAGGACGAGAGGGATTTCCAATGATGTTGTCTAATGGATGATCGTGAGTCCATTTTCTGAGGTGTTCATGTGGCAGTTGTTGAGGGACTGAGGTAGCTGAGTCGATGTCTCCTGAAGAAGATGGTTCTGATGATGATTCAGGAGCAAATATGTTTTCAAATGGAGCATCTTCAGGAGTAGCAAAGGGATTAACTTCATCATTGATGCCAGAAACATTTCCATGATGTACATTTGAAGAATGATGATTTGTTGATGAGACTGAAGGATCAGCAGCAGGTGCTTCTTGACTTAAAGATATTGAGACTAAGGGATTGACTTCATTCACAGGAATATGAGCATCCTCTGTTGTAGGGATCAACACCTCATTAGTACTTGAATCATACAGTTCATCAAACATAGGATCAAACAATTTCTTTAAATCATCTTCAGATGGAGGTACATATGGAGTTTCTTGAGAAGAGTTTGGAACAAGGGATGAACCAATGGGACTGTTTTGAAGTGCGGGTCCTGAACTGGTGTGTCCAGGAGCCATTTGACCGGTCAGCTCATCAAACGTAACGTGAATTGTTTCCATGATATTTCGGGTTCTTTTGTTGTAGATTCGGTATCCCTTTTTGTTTGAAGCATACCCTACAAATACTCCAATGTCTGCTTTAGCTCTAAGTTTGCCTAAGTCTTGTCCCTCATTAGTTGGATAACACAATGCACCAAACACACGAAGGAAAGAGAGATTAGGTTTTCTGTTGTGGACAAGTTCATATGGAGTTTTTCCATGAACAGTGTGAATCAGAGAACGATTTTGTGTGTAGCATGCAGTGGCAATTGCTTCAGCCCAGAGAAACATTGGAACCTTTGAGTAAATCAGCATTGTTCTAGCGGCTTCTACAAGAGTTCGATTTCATCTTTCAACTACACCGTTCTGTTGAGGAGTTCGTGGAACACTTCTTTGATGGCTGATTCCAATGCTTTCATAGAATTCACTAAGTTGTTTGTTAACAAACTCAGTTCCATTGTCTGTTCGGATAATTCTGACTGTTTTGTTGAGTCGAACCTGCAGCTGTTTGATGAGTTTGATGATGATATCAGGAGTTTCATCCTTTGTCCTTAAGAACTTGACCCAGGTGAATCTAGAGTAATCATCAACCACAACCAACACATATTTCTTACCAAAGATGTTCTGCACTCTCATTGGTCCACACAGATCCATATGAAGGGTATGAAGAACTTCTGTAATTGAGTTTGTAGGTTTGGGTTTGTGGGCAAACTTTTTGCTTTTACCCAATTGGCATGCTGAACAAAGATGATCCTTTTCATACTTTAGTCTAGGTAAACCTTCAACTAGGTCCTTTCTGTAAAGATCGTTGATGGTGCCGAAGTTCAAGTGATTGAGACGACGATGCCATAACCATGACTTTGTTTTTGAAGCCTTTGATAACAAGCAGATTGGAGAAGCCCTCATCATGTCATCGATAGAGATGGTGTAAAGATTTGAGCCACGAGTTCCTTTTAACAGTTCCTTACCATTAAGATCTCTAACAAAGCAGGTATGTTTTCTGAAGGCTACTTCTAGATCAGAATCACAGAATTGACCAACAGAGAACAGATTATGACCCAAACCTTCCACATAGTAAACTCTAGAGATGACACTATCACCAACAACGTAATCTCCATAACCCATAATAGCACCGAAATGATCATTACCGAATCTAACAGTCCCGATGAATTTGCTCACGAAGTTCATGAGCCGCGACCGGTCTCCAGTCATATGCTTGGAACAGCCTGAGTCCAGGTACCACAGAACGATTTAAACGATCTGCAGTTGAACACAGACAGGAATGGATAACTGGATAATTGGGATCCCCATGCAAGAATGGGTTCCATTTGGTTAGTTACAATGGCTGGAACACCCACATCAGAAATAGAAGCATTCATATCAGTAAGTGAGGCAATGGAATCATTGTGAATAGATGCAGTACTAGTGTCTGTATTAGCCCTGTTCACAGTGTGATCACCTCTTAAGGGAATAGTTCTACCAGTAGGCATCCATTTTCTAGTGGGCATTATCTGATTAGTCTTATGATCAACAGGTATCCAATAAAAGCCTATTTTACTGAATGTTCTTCCTGTGGGTTTCCATTGTTTTCTAACTTTCTTTCGTTTTTGCCTTTTAGCCTTCTTAGCATGAATTTTAGCATTAACAGTATTAACTGGACAATTAACATCATTAGGCAGAACATTAACACCACATTCATGATTAGAAACAGAATTCAAGCAGACATCAGTACAAGGTTTGCAAATAGTATCGGAATTCGAATTATTTACAGTACGCCTATGGCTAATACTAGAATCAACACGATTCGTTTTATTCGATTCAAGCATAAAGTTCCTAGATTGTTCTTCTACTCTTTTCAAGTGCACATTCTTAGCTTGCGAGGTCCTATCATTCCTTGTATTGTCTTGAGACTTTGACCTGCTCCCTTTAATGTCACTGATTACTCCTGTAGAGGGAATGGGAACATTAGTTGGTTTAACTACTCTTTGCATCACCTGTTTAGATGTGCTGGGATCTGAACTACATGCAGGTGCACTAAGGTTCACTTTCTTAAAACTAGAGGTACTGAGATTTGTACTCCTAGAAGGCACACTTGAGTTCTCTTTCTTAGCATTGACGGATCTGGAATCTGAACTACTTAAAGGCACACTACGGTTCACATTCAAAACATTGGGCATCGAATGCATATCATACTTGGCATTAGGCATCGAGCATGGAATCAAAGGATTAACTCTCTCACCTAATGACTTTGGGCATATTGTGATCAAGCATTCTAAGATTTCTTGAAATCGTTTGGCATATAAGCATGCATGTCCAATTGCATTATCATGAGGTTTCTCTAGCTTATCCTCTTCAACAATCTCACGCAGACATTCTAAGCAATCCTTAAGAGATGAGAAGTATGTTTGAATAGCAAGTTTGTTGTTCCTTAGATGAGGAGGGACATATGTCACAGACAAAGCATATTTATTACAAGAGTGAACCTTTGATACACCATTCTCCCCATTGGTCATTGGCATTTTCCCTTTTACCTGACTCTTCAGATTCTCAATTTCCTTTTGCAATGAAGCTATTTGTTCGTTATTTTTGTTACGAGTGACCTTTATTGATTCAAATAACTCATTGAAATGACGTTTAACCTTTTCATTTTCTTCCAGAAAACTTTCGTTTTCCTTTTGTAATGCATTTACTAGGTTTTGAAGATGAAACGTTTGAGAATTCTGAGAATCTAAAGGAGGAGGCATTTGGGAGCCTGTCATATTGTTCGTTTGACCCTTTAATTGAGAGATTTGGGCTTTCAACTTTCTGATCGTGTTGCACTGAGCTTGAATTTGTTCATCACGTTTGTTAATTTGAAAAACTGCATCAAACTCTGGAGCATCTGAGGATGTCTTGATATTTGAAGTTTTGACATTTTCTTTAAGATGTTGATATTTTAGTTGTAAATTAAAATGCTCAACTTCTAGTTTAGAAAAATGTTTAACCAAATTGTCGTGATCATCCAGTTCAATTTTCTCGTTTAGTTTAGAATTAGTTTTTTCAAGCTCAGTGACACGATCATGGGAGACTTTCAGGGCAACAGATAGTTCATGAAATTTGGAAGCATTAATAGAGCAATTTGAAGCAGTGAAAAACACATCTTGAGCAACACATTCAGTGATAAGAGTCTCATTTAATGTATGCAAGTTCTTCCTCTCAATCTCATTATATTTTAGTGCACGCTCATAGTCACTAACTTCAACAATCATTGCATCAAATTCCTTTTCCATTCCCTTAATATCAGTTTCTATCCCCTTTTTAAGACTCTCAAAGTGATCTTTTAGAAGTTTAAAGAAAGGCATGACCTCAGTTAGATAACATTCTTTCATTTGTTCAACCCCTTTCTCCTTCAGTTATACCAGTGGGTGTGATCCTTTTCTTGCAAGTTTTCTCAAAATCAACAAATAGTTGAAATATAACGTATTGGCTAATTAAGGTCTTGCTTTTAGTGGCAATTGTTCTAGGAACAAGATGCATTGGTGTATTAGGAGGATACACAGTCGCTCTAGGCATTTTCCAAAGGGGAGGGTTTGTTTCAACAATATTTTCAGCTTCTGCTTATCTAAATCCATTTTCCAGAAGACTTGTTCGGGAGTCAACAATGTCTGAGGCTTAAACATGTTCAAGGAAATCCAGTTTTCCTTCTTGTAATCATGGGGTGTGATCTTTATTTTCTTCTCTCTACATTTAGGATCATCTAATTTCTTGTTCATCTTTTCCCTAGTGACTTCATCTGATTTCTTATCTTCCTCAGTGCACTCAACGCAACTAGGTTTCTGTCTAGGTTTAAGGATTTCATTGCCATCATAAAGAACCTTATGAGCATTTCTAGCCCTTTTAATGACCTCTGGATTTGGTTCTTTAACAAGGGGAATGCTATGCTTATCGCTTAAGACCCTATGCTTAGTGATCATGTGAGCAGTCTGAATGGTGTTTCCTTGTATGTACAACTTGTTTTCAAGTTTGTTTTTCAAAGTTTTCAGATTAGAAAATTCTCTCAATAGTTTTGATTCCTTTGCATTAAATTCTTGCTTAAGCATTTTCACATTTTCTTGAAGTTCTTGTTTTTGATTAGCCGTTTTAGAAAGCTTTTCTTGCAAGGAATTTAACTCTTGTTTCAATACTTCTTCTCTAAAATTACTTTTTCTAATGACTGTACGCACTTGGTCATCCATTTCCTGCTCACGAGTGGTCAACTCAAATTTTGCACGTTGTTCATAAATAGTAACACGTTCTTTATAGGCATTTAGTTCAGAAATTACAGACTCATCAGGGGCACAGGCAGTGTATTCATCAAAAATATAGTCATTGTTGACTGCAGGAGATGCATCACTTGGTACAACTTCACTTTCACTTTGTTTCACATATTGATCATATGGGACAACATTGATATTACCCATATTTTCAATATTTGATTCAATAGTTTCAGTTGATAGTACTTTGTCATGCATCTTTTGCACATCAGCATCATCGTATAGTTTTAATACCTCTGAGATGAGTTTGTCTTTGGATAGGCCAGCTTGTGGTGAAGAAGAGACCTTGGGAGAAACCATTGGAGAAATGCTAGCCATAAATATTGTGTGTGCCGTAGGTCCATCATCCACATCAGAGTCGTATGCATCACAATCAGCGACTTGAAAGGCATTCTGATGATTGTGACCTATCTCCTGAATAGGCTGCTCATCCACATCTGCATCATAGGTCTTGGCATTGCCCTCAGCTAGAAACAGCAATTCCTCTTCATCCAAAGCAGCACCATTGTCTTGAGCTTGTACAAGCAGCATCTTATCTCTGAAGTAATCAGCATTATGTGGACGCTTTGGAGATGTGCAGTTTCTTGCAATGTGTCCCTCACCACCACAGTTATAACATTTGATCGGCTTAGCTTGACCTTGGTTACCATTCCTTCCTCGATTCTGGTTGCCAACATAACCTCTACCAGCTCCACCTCTTCCCTGATCATACTGTCTTTCCTGAACTGGTTGCACCACGATCCTTCCATCTTTAACAGTAGCTTGATTGTGTGGGTTAGATGCTGTTCTGAGGTTGTTGTTGGTTTGTGGGAGAGAATTCATGTTTTGACTAATCAGAAGAGCTAGTTGATTAATGAAGTTACCCACGTGTGCATCAGCATCAGCTTGTTTGAACATAGGATCAGGAATGAGTTTGTGATTACCATTACCCCAAGGGTATGACTTGTGAAACTTTGGTTGTGATTCCGATGTTTGAGTAGAAGGCAGTTGAGTCATTAGATGAGCTTGTCTCTCCCTGGTTGGTTTTGAACTGATTGAGAATCAATTTTTCAAACATAGCATGTCTCTCATTCTGAAGGAGGAAGGCATAGAGTTGCTCATAGTTTGTATTCTTCAATCCTTTAGTGAGCTTCACAGCGGTGACAAACTTGTGCCATTCGGGATTCATGTTGTTCACAAATTTTGAGTTCAGCTGAATGTTAGGCATAGTCATTCTGATGTTCCTCATGTCATTCACCAACTTATGAAATCTCACATAGTACTCATAGACACTCTCATCTGGCTTCATCTTGAAGTGTTCAAATTCGTCATAGAGTTGTGATTCTCTGTCTTCCATAGTTAATTCTGAACCTGAGAGAAGCATCTTGACATTATCCCAGACTGCCTTTGCATCGGTGTTGTGATTGATCAGCTTGTAGATGTCTTTAGGAAGACCTTGAAGAACAATGTTAGAAGCCCTGATATCTGCATCGAATCTCTTTTTCTCCTTATCATCAAGCTCATCATACATTTTAGGTCTGTCCATTCCGTAAATAGGAGTTCCATCTTCATTAGTATCAAGTATGTCTCTAGTCGTCTCAACTCGATATGGTCCTTCATCAATGGATTTGAGAATGTTGACACCATTTTCCTTTCCAAGGCAGTACAATCTGATTCGTTGAGCCCAAGAATCGTAGTCAGTTCTGTCAAGCATGGGTGGACGAGTATCTGACCCAGCTGCTTGAACATCCTCGGCAACAGTGGAGATGATAGTAGGAACGTTGGTAGACATGTTAACAGATAATACGGGATTTTATAACTCTATGATTAAACCGAGAAATAGATTCTTTCACGGGATTTTACTAAATCAAGAGAAAACCGTAAACAATCACCTAAGTCGCTAGAAGATAATGCACCAAGTCGCTAACACCTAATTCGCTACACCACTAAGTCGCTAGAGTCCCAAGTCGCTAGACAAATGCAAGTCGCTAAGTAGTAACTCGCTAAGCCTCAAGTCGCTAGCAGAATTTTGGCAGCAATTCGCTACTCAAGTCGCTAAAAATACAAGTCGCTAAAGAGCAACTCGCTACAGACCAAGTCGCTACCACCAAGTCGCTACCCGTAGTGGAGAGTCCACTACTTGTACTGTTAATCGCTAGATCTAAGTCGCTAGCTCCAAAACTGTAACTCGCTACGAAATTGCAAAGCAAGTCGCTACGAAGAATGAAGTCCGAATGTCAAGTCGCTAGCAAGAAAACCACACAAACATCACTTTTCAATCCAAAAACTACCCAACCACGATGATACAAGCTTACCAAATCAAAACCTAAACACTTGTGATGATTCTAAACATAAAAGTACTATCAAAATCCAAACTTTAACACTAGAAATCACCCAAATGATGCAAAAACCACTAAACTTTTTCAAACTCAAAAACCACCTAAAAACCACTAGAAATCCAAAGATGTGTAAGATATGATCTAACCATGGCTCTTGATACCAATTGTAGGATATTAGTTTTCACATACACATCAAACCATAACAACAAGGTGGCGTATAAGTAGAATTCTAGAGAGAGAAAGTTAGAGGTTTAGGGAACTTTAGTGAGAGAAAGAAAATTCTTATTATGAGCTCCAACTCTCTACCTTGGGAGGTAGAGAGTATTTATAGTCTTACATAAATCGCCACACATCGGGCTGTGGATCAGGCATACAGTGGGTAAAGACCCGTCCGTCCTCCACGGTGTTACTTAACTGAATACTACTTAACTTAAAAGAACTACGACTACGAGCTTTCTAACGATTACATATACTTGAGGTGACCGACTCTTTAATACCTGGAATTTCTAATTCCTAACAGGAGGGTTGTTGTATGAGGTGTGGTTTGGTTGGGATCTATTGGAGGAACTAGATGAGTTGTTTTGGGGAGGGTTTGAGTTTTAGCTCCACCTAAGGTTAGGGTGATTCCTCTACGAGGGGTTGTAGGAATTTCCTAGGTTATTTTGCTCGGGCTTGAAAGTGTACCACTTCTCTCCTGCTCCATCGGTACGCGTGGAGGCGTAGTCCGCAAAAGCTTGTTCGGGGAGTTTTTTGCAATCACGAGTGTCGTGTGGACCACTACATAATTCACAAGGTAGAGTGGTTTTGTTCACTTGGCGTGAAAGTTTGGGAGCTTCGTAAGATCTCATTAGGAATTTGACTTGATTTTCAAGTTCGAGCATCCTATGATTGGAAGGTTATGAGTCAATGGGAGGCAAGGAGATTGCCTTGACGGTTTTGGGTAACTCACGGGGGTTATTCCAACATTCGTTGTCATAGAGGGCAAGGTCCTCTATTGTACCCCACGACTCTTCCGCGATAAGTTCACTAAGCTTGCCACCGGCCGCTTGGTTGATGGTTTGCCTAGTTGAGAGATTGACATGATCGTAAATGATTTGGACTTGAAGCCAAAGATCAATGCCGTGATAAGGGACTTTATGGAGCAAGTCCTTGAATCGAGTCCACGCCTCGTAGAGAGTTTTGCCTTGACGTTGTTGAAACATTGAGATGTCATTCCTTAGCTTGGTAGTTCTCCCCGGTGGGAAAAATTAGGCGAGGAAACGAGTGGTGAGGTCATCCTAGCTTGAGATGGATCCGGCGGGAAGTCGCTCAAGCCAATTACTAGCTTGGTCCCGTAGAGAGAATTGGAAGAGACGCAATCGCGTGGTCTCCCGTGTGGTAGCATCAAGGTCGATAGAGTCAACAATTTTTAGGAAATCCTTGAGGTGCTGATTAGGATCTTCGGAACGAAGTCCATGGAATGCACATCCGTTTTGCACCAACCGAATGGTGTCGGATCGCAAGGCCATAGTTTGAGCTTGAAGTGGGAGCTCAATGGTGTTCCTATAGCCTTGATGGCTTGGTCTAGAGTATTTACCAAGAGTACGGCCTCTTGGCAGGTCAAGTGGTGGTTGGTTGAGTGGAAGTGGTTGATGTGGTGGTGGATTTTTGTTTGGTGGTGGATTGTTACCCATTGTGAAAAGTGACAAGGTTACGAAAAAAAACACAAAGAAGGGGGATAAACTACAAGGAAGCTAATGAAAAATAGAAAAAAGCTCACTTGATAGGAATCAAGAGAGTGGACCTAAACGAGATAGAAATCTAACTATCTATTCTATTCCACGGCAGCGGCGCCAAAAACTTGATGCGGAGTTCGGGGTCGAGAAAACTTCCTTTTCTACAAGCATATGCTAAGTGAGGTGTGCTCGTATGATGATTAAAGATATGTTCACTTAGATGCTATTACTCCCTAGTTATCTTTTATTGGTCTGTTGAATTGTCACTTCCTTTATCTTAGTTGGTGCGTTGTATTCCGGTTAGTCGTAGGGCGGTGCCTAATTCCCTAGTTCTATGAATTGTAACTCTCCTTTAGAATACCCGGAATCGGCAAGTGCAATAGCATCTCCCTCGAATACACTACTATCCTAAAGCTACAATTCACGCAATAAACATAACGAATGGCCTAGGTGCACTCCTAAGCTTTTTTGCTATTTAGGACGTTCAATCTCGCAACAATGAAAGAAGAAGCCAGTTTTCCTTACTCTAGCGTCTACCAATTAAGACAAGAGACAAGCTAACAACAATCAATAACTAGGTTTCATAGATCTAAGCAAACACATGAATAATTTAGCTAGACATGTTAAACAAGCAAGCATACACATAATCAATTGAACATGGGGTAGACATAATGATAAATTGGATAAACAAACTTATCTTGTGGTGTAATATATGGTATGGGACCCTACAATACTGTCCAAGTCGGACTACAACTGACTTAGGGTTTGCTCTCCAAAATTCTACCTCCTAAAATACAGAAAAATCGAATTCTATATATAGATTTACAATCGCGACGGCGTCACCTTTTGCTAGTGACGCCGTCCGGTTCTCCATCATTTGGGTTTCGTTTGGGCCAAGTCATCAATGGGACGGCGTCAGTTGAGATGAGTGACGCCGTCAGTCTTCAGTAGCGACGTCGTATGAATCTTGGATCTTGGGCGTCTGGTGTAGATTTTGTGAGTGGCGCCTAAAAACGTACATTTTAAATCCTTATCAAAGAGTCTAATTGATGATACCATGATTATACTATTTAAAAGGGTGTTTTTGGTATCATGCTTCATAACAATTATCCATACCTTATAACAAATAGGAAATGAAAACCCAAAATGACCCAATTAAGTGGAACATGTCGTCAACTAGAATCTTTGAACTGTAAAGTACAAGGCGTTTTTTATATACTAATATCGACATTCGATGTTCAATGTCTATTACAACATAGGTTCTATATCATGCGTGCAGTAAAATATATGTACATACAGAATACAAATAACGGAGAATTTCTCTCGCGTCTCGCCAACTATGTTGGCCGAAAAGAAAAAAGAAAATGGTAACATACCTGAGTAATATAAATTTTCAAAACACGGCTAGTTTCCTAGTGCAACATAAAGAAGAAGGAAGCATGCGAACACCTCAAGTGCTCTACATCATGCCTACATGCTAGTGTGCAAGACTGTAAGTGGACAAAACGTTTTATCATTAAGGATGGTAAAAAAAATAGCTAAATGTAAGGCAAAGATGCACAAAGTATATATATCACCTTCAGATTGTTAGGAGACGATATGTGTGGTGTGATGATATAAGCAGCACCAGAGCTGTTCGTGTCCTTTGCCACCACTTGGAATCATTTCAAAGGTTTCTGTAGGATCAGTTGTAACCGTGAGATGGATCCTACAGTAACCGTGAGACAAAAATAATGAGCCATGCATCTGGTACACAATCTGCTTTATTCAGTACTACCTTCATTGCAGCCTTCTAAATATCAAAGTTTGGGTGACAAAAAAGGCTAACAAAGTACCAAACATGGATGAACAGAGACCATGCGAACTTAGTAATAGTCGACATTGGTCTCTGTACACCCATCTTTAATATTCCATCTATTTTTGATGGTTTAACCTGTTTCCATAGCATGCAATGAACATCTGATTACCAACACCAATGTATATGTGGCTGCCTTTCCAAATATGTTTCACAAACATTTTGGCCTTCAAAATGGAGGTTGTTGAGGCAACTATTTGTCGCACTCAACCATCCTTCCATCTTTAGACCAACTATATATACCCCGTACATAAAGAATAGTATTGTCAAGTAACTTATCTGTGCTTAGAGCATTAGCTGCATGTCAACGACTGCATAAATTCTCTAAGTACATATAAGTTGCTCAAAAGAAGTAGACTTGGGCAATGACTATGTGGATAAACCACCTCATTAAACCCCTACAAAATAACATTGCAACAGATTCAAAACTTTTAGCTCGTCAACAACAGGAAATAATTTTACACCATTTAGCTCTTAAAAGCAACATAGATTTGTTAACCTTAATATCAACATACTCTTAAAATCAACATAATATATTTATAATTATAAATAAATTTTAATGCAAATGGTTTAAGTTAAACCCATGTTTTAAAAGGCATGACAACATCAACAGACATAAACGTGCCACAATTAACTTATTGTTTCAAATACAATTGCATCACTAAAATATCTAATCGGTAAAACACAAATACATGTTTTAAAAGCAACATTAACATGTATTTGTATCTTACCACTACTTTTAAAATAAAAAGAATCGATTGATGTCACTGTTTTAAAAATAAGTGCATCAGTAACGGTTATAATCGGCAAATCAAAGCGTACCATCAAAAGGTAGTGTCAACATTTACAAACACTAAACAACCTAGACAACAGTAAAAGCAGAAACCATACCAACTGAAACTGGCACAAAAGTAGTTAGATATGTGTAGATCGGGCTCGGATCCATCAGAAATCAAGCTGATATGTGGCCGGATGTACTTTAGACTGGGTTTGTAGGTAAATCGGGTATGTGAGAAAGTAAAAAATCTATCCACATAAAAATGTGTGGTAAATCAGATAAGATATAACACCTCGTTTGACCATAGACTATAAAGACCATAAGAGGGGCCTAAAACGACGTCGTTTCATAAGGTTGTGTATTGTCATACAAGATAACGGTCGTCAGGCACAAAGTTAACGGGGAAGTGCCACTATTCATCAATGCACATCATTTTTGCAAGCGCAAATACGGCGTCGATTACCATGCCATTTAAGAATACTTATAATTGCTCTTCTTAAATGCTACAATAAATATGGAAGATATAACATTTACTCCGACCAACATTCTTTTTATATAGGAGGCAAACGAATATGTCACGTGATGGTTGTTGAAACGTGTCAAACAATTACTGGAGCTATTAAATGATTATATTCATGGAAACACAATAACCTTACGTTTTAGGAACATTATTGACAATTGTTCCTCCTTTTTACCAACTCGTAATTGTCTTTGACTTTCTCAAGAATATATTTTATCCTGCTCATTTGCTATATTGAAAAGTTTTGTTTAAATATCTAAGAGATATTTTGAGCTAAGCTCTGTTTCTGAGATCAGAGAGCTGATAGGCTCATCAACGCATTGTCGATCCTTGTTGAACCTTTGTCCTTTAGCTTCTAGTTCTTATACATACTAGATGACTCCGCATCAGCTATAAAGTATATCTTTAAATTATCTTTGACCCTTTGATGATGTCTCTGACATGAACTTTGCTGAAGTTGCTCGCTGATTTCTTTATCATCGAGTCTTCTTATATTTTGTCTAATTTATGCTTAAATGTAATCAGAGACCATTTGGTATTTAGTTGACCCGACAAAATGAAAAAAAAAAAAGTAATTGGCCTTGGCGTTCTACAATGCATAATGACATCACGGGCAAATCAAGCCCCGAAATATAAACTGGTTTGTTTTGATTAACATAGCAAGCAAATCGGCTTTGTGCACTCTACCCTTGGTCAAAGATAACACAATTGTTGTGGTGGTGTGTAAGTCATGCCCAATTGCCCATAACGGATTTAATAGGAAATTTTGTAAAAGCATGACTCACAATGACTAATTTTTGTACATATGTTTCAGAAGTACTATTTTCCTGCTCTAGATAAATTGCACAAATACTCTTAAAATTTATTTATTTATTTCGCCATGCGAATAAAGCTAATTGAAACCTTAGTACGTGTTTGTTTTATGGGTTTTGACCTAAAGTAATGGATTGATATTTTTAATTTATTGTTTGATAGAAATCTGAATTCTAAATAGTATAACACAGTCCCACAAATTTCATTACAGGTAAGTATGGTAGGTTATGAATTCTTACTCTATCATTAATTTTTAGTACATAATTTTTTAACCCTCTTATCACTTCTAATTTTTATGTACTTTTTATTCAAAAATAACACATAACAAAATTCAATATTAATTTATAACACAAAATTATATTATATTTTCTCTTTCCAAATTCAAACACAAATACAAATTCGAATCAAAATCCAAATCGTAATTATAATCCAAACCCACTTACAAACTAAACACACCTTGGTTTTAAACGTATAGTATTTTCAAGGCATGCACTTACTAATAAATTTAGCATTTGTTAAATTACAACAAATGCTAGATTTTCACGGATAAGTTGTTGGTATATAAACATAAGGGACGAGATGATGTAAACTCCTTTTGAATATAAGGGGTGTTTGGTTCGCCAATTTGAAAGACATGTTTTTGAAATTGTATAGATATCAAATTCAAATGCTTGAATTTCAATCTCATTAGATGTTTGGTTCACTAAAAAAAATTCATATTTTTATTTTAGTAATTGCCACAATTGCCCTTTAGTTCATGAGACATAAAGCTTGGGCAAACATATCTCAAAACTGTCTCATGTAGATCTTAAACAGGTACATCTTTATTTTATGATTGTAAACTAAAAAATGTTTTCTGTGAAGTCCAGATTCGGTTTCCAAATTCCTTAATTTGTTAACGAAAATTAATTTGTTGTAATGTTCTTCACAAAAAACCCGAGTTTCTTAAATAAATAAATCACAACTTACCCAGAAAAACAAATGTGTAGATGGAGAAGTTGAAGAGAAACAAGAATTAAAATTTCATTGATCAAACTAATATTAAAAAGATGATAAATAATATGATGAAAATATGATGGGAAGGAAAAATAATGGGGAAGACATGACTGAAAGAAAGTGATGACCAAGATAAAATAATTGGCTAAAAAGAAAGACCAAGATAGGAGATAAAGTGTGGGGCTGAGGACAATTTTGTCCACTTCTTTAAATTTTCATCCGGTTTTATAATTCATCTCACCCACACAGGGTTTAAAAGACCCCCATTTCATGGGACCCACCATATTTAAAACATCTCTTTTATAGTTACCAAACACGAAATGCAAGGATATTTAAAATGAAAAACGCCCAAACCCTTGAAAATTGGGTCAACCAAACAGCACCTTAAAAGTGTTTGTTAAAACTTATGATTACAATGGGTTGAGATCAATAAAAACTAACAAAAAATCAATGATAAAATAGATAAATCTTGACCCTAATTTTTTTGTCAAGCAAAAAAAATATATCATCGTGATGATTTTTTTTATCTTTCAGTATACGAACATTTCGATATACTTTTGACAAATTCTTTTGTTTTTCTTGTAGGTATTACATATTATACAATATGAAAACACATTTGATTTACGATGCGAGTTTTAAAGTTTATATCACAAATTAGTTTCATGGTTCTAAAAGGCGCGTCTGGCGGCGCTAAGGCGTCGCTGACGCGTGAGGCGTGACCTCCACGTTATGAAATAAACTAAGGCGGCGACTCTAGGAGTGGCGTAGGATGAGGCTGAAAAAGGCGCAATAAGACGCGCTAAGACGTGAGGCGTGACGAGTTTTTTTATTCAACTCCGATAAAATTGGTTTTTTTTTTTTTTTTTTTTTAAATGAAGAATATTACGTGTAAGGACCTTATTCATTATGTACAATGTTTTTTGTAAACTCGATATATATGAAATATGATATAAATATATAAATATTTTCATATTTTGTGCCGCCTTATGTCACGCCTTAAAAACGCAAAAATTTTGCTTTGGCTGCTAATGTGTGAGTCTTGGTCATGCCGTCACGCCACGCCTCTCGCTATTTATAACCTTGCAAATTACCTGTGATTTTACAAATCATATGTGATACTTCAAGGCGTAAATTTAAAAAAAAAAAAAAAATTGTCGAAACTATATAGAAATGCCCATTAGTTTTAATTAATGATTAACTTTTATGAAATATTTAAATTTAAAAGAATAAAATGTGAATGAGATTTTATTTTTTATTTTTTTTAATTAGAAATGAGTGACTAAGATTATCTCATTTAATTTTTAATTTTCTAAATTTATTGAACCAAACTCGGTCACATTAGGTGGGAAAAATATATAGAAACGTTGACACTATAAGACATAAATTAAATATTCAGCTAACAACAGGTGGGAAAAATATATAGAAACGTTGACACTATAAGACATAAATTAAATACTACGTATTCAGCTAACAACAGGTGGGAAATGAAAGGCACTATAAGACATAAATTAAATATTCAGCTAACAACAGGGGGGAAATGCGATATATAGAAGCGTGACCCTATGGACATGAATTAAATACTCAGCTTGCAATAATTCACATCCATTATATTCCAACTTTGGATATAGATAGTATATCTCAACCCAACCAATAAGTTAGAGATGATGGAGGAAGTCCAAAATGATTTCTTCAGTGAACTTCCAGAAGGATTTGTAGCCGAAGCATTGGCTCTCACTAGTCCCCGTGATGCTTGTAGGTTGTCGTCCATCAATTCTTTTTTTCGGTCTGCGGCAAACTGGGATAAACTGTGGGAGTCTTTCACACCACCAGAGTGCCTAGGAGAAGCGGTCGTAGGTAATTCGAAGAAGGACGCGTTTCTACGTCTTTGTGATCATCCGGTTGTCATTGATGATGGAAATAAGGTACCCCTAATCTATAGTGTTCGTTTACTATTGAATTACAGAAATTCCATGTGCTTATCATCTGATATTAAGTGTGAATTGAAAAAATAAATCATTTGTACGAGATGAAAAATAAGATATAAAGTAGAAGAAAGAGTAAAAAGATACTGTATACTAATTCTCACTGAAATAAATCCATGTTTTCTAAAGTGAAGATTTAGACTATAGTGTTATTGTATGAGACAAACACACCATGTGCTTACATGCATTCCAAGCAAGTTGAGTTTATTCAGGGGTGACTTGTTGAAGTTAAGCATATAAAAGAGAAAGATAATGAGAATACAATGAGTATTATCTTTGCTATTGTTGTTGCTTGGTTCCGCCACCACCACCATCAAGGACGGACCTTAATGGAGACCGGGGAGGGCCCCGGCCCCCTTAAAATTTGCGACACCTAGTGTAAATATTATAGGTTTTAGAGGTACTTTAGTTGAGGTTACAAACAAATCTTCGATTCGGCCCTCCCAAAATAAATTAGGACCCCCCCCCCCCCCAAAAAAAAAATGTTCAAGTTCCGTGTATGACCACCATATATATGAAATAAATTGAAGTAAAGGAATAAAAATGAGGGTATTGATTACTTTAGTCCTCAAATTGTTGGGTAATGGTTGATTACTCAATATTGGGTATTGGTTGCATTCCTTACCTCCAATCAAGCACTTTTAATCATTCCCTTTTTCATTCACCACCCCCTTGACCCCCAACCATGCACCCCCTTAGTGTATGTTAGATGTTGATGACTTTAGTTTATCTTTGAAATTGAATTATTGCTCTCAATTTAAGTGTTTATAAACTATAAGATAAACAATTTTGAATTGAGATCATTTATATATCAAATTATTTATTTATTTATTTATTTTGCATACTAAGATATCAATAATATCCACTTATTTTTATATTAACAAAACTATTTTCATTGTCTTTTATCTTTTGAAAAAATTAATATCTCTTAAAACGTTATTGTTAAACGAAAAAAATACGCCATCACAATGAGCATTTAATTATATTTTTATAAACGGCCACTTTGATGAATTTTTGAAAACTTTTTTTGTCGTTTCTTTTCCATCTTTTTCGTCTTTTTTATTCTTTTTTTTTTTTTTTCGTTGTTGAAATTTGCATGAAAAATCACATGTGATTAAACACCATTTTGAATATTTGAATATCTAAACAAGTAATAAAATAAAAATAATTTTTTCTACAAAATTTTAAAAGTTTCACTATTCTTTTGGAAAATCAGACATTTTCCAACTCTTTAGTGCAAGAAGGAGATTTTAAGATAAACTCAATATAGATTTGAAGTTCAACAAAAATCAAATGATTATGGATTCATTTTTTTACTAAACAATCTTAAGATTTTGAAGTGTACCTCACACACACACACATATATATGAAATTTTTAGTATATTCATTTATAGTTTCGTTGGGACTAATATATATACACTGGGGTTTCAAAAAAATTAATATCTCATTATTTTATCGATTGAGTTTCAAATTTGTACTGGTACCAAGTTGGGACCGGACAAATTATTAATTTTATCGAGGTTATTAATTTATCGAGTATTAATTTATAAAGGTTTTACTGTGATTTTTAGATTAGTGCAATTAATTCGTCAAAGTTGAATAAAGCACATAAAATTACATGTGATTTTTACCACACGTCATCTCAATAACATGTGATTTTTTAACATGTGATTATAGAAGTTTCATAAATGAAATGTTATAATCTATAATTCGAGTACAATGTGTGATATGTAGTTGGAAAGTCATGAACATGTATTTTTCAATGCAAAAAACGGGAAAGGTTTTTTAATATAGACAAGTATTTACATCAATTTTAGTACAGATGTTTAGTATTCGAACTTTAATATTAATGTTAAATTACATATGATATGTCATGCAAATTTCAATACTGAAAAGGAAACGTGAAAAAGAAAACGACAAAAAAAAGTTTGTGAAATGTATATATCAAAGTATCAATCTATAGAAATTAATTAAATACTCGTCGTGATTGTATAATTTGTTTTTGTAACGATCATGAGATTTTTAAATTATAAAAAGATGAGTGTAATTGAATTTTTTGTTTAAATATAATTAATCCCTCTCCATTTTTCATAACAGAAAAATGATTGTACTGATTTGACTTTTTGAAGTTTCTCTTTTTCCAGCTATCACTTTAATTTTTTTTATTTTTATGTTATATAATACTTGATGCAAAATATATAAATGAATTATGTTTTAGATGTTTTTCTTCTTTATTTTTTTTATTTATTTTTTTCATTAAATATTATTTAATAGAAACAAACATATTTAATGTCTAATTTGTAACAAATATATTTCATAAAAAAAAATAATAATAAAAAATAAAAAAAAATCAAAACAAAAAGTGGTAATTAACTAAATAACACCGTCTTTAACAAAAAAGAAAATAAAACTAATTTTGAACAACTAAAAGTATATATATAAACAAATTACCGAACAGGATAAATAAGATACTTACCTCATAAGTAGGAGTGAGCACGGTTCGTTTTGGGTCGGTTTTTGGCTAAAACCAAAACCAAACTGAAATATTCGGTTTTATAAAACGTAAAACCAAAATTGTTCGGTTTTTGGCGGTTCATTTTTTTCGATTTATTATTTGTTTCTGTTCAGTTTTTTGATTTTTTTTTTGTTTTTAATCATTTATATTTGGGCGTGACCAATTTATACCAATAAATTTGTTTTACGTAAAGAATTGATTTTTTTCTTTACTTTTTTTTCAGTATAACCCTAATAGTGTTTATGTAACGGTTACACACATATATATGAGACACACACATGCAAATGAACATACACATAATCACATGTATTGATATATTGTCAAGTAAACACAAATATTTGAAAAACACACATATAAATGTTAAGATAAATATATTATAAATCCACCTACAAAATGAATATGAACTTATAAATTTAATTTATTTAGTTATTATTTATATTATAATAATTATATATTAATATATAATAAAACTGGTTCGGTTCAGTTTTTGGATAAAAACCGAAACCAAAATATAATTTTTGGTTTTTGAAAAAGTAAAAACTGTACCATTATTTTTTAGTTTCGGTCGATTATTATTATTATTTTTTTCCTTAATTTATTTTGGTTTGGTTTCGATTTTTTCGGTTTGTTTTGCAAACGAACCTATTTTGTTCATCTTTTGTCACTTGCGCACGCATTCATCTTTTTCACAGTGCAATAAATATTTTTAAGTTTTAAAATTTTTACCCTCTTATTTTAAAATTTTACTTGCACAAAAACGATATAAAAATAGGTGGTCTAGAGCAATTAAGATGGTGGGTCTCATTTTCTATGTGCACTCGTTTATTACTCAATTCTAAATCTTGTCATTTTTTTTTATTATTATTTTTTTTCATTCACTTTCAATTAAAAAAATATTTTTTTAAATTTGGTCTTATACGACCGCTATATCGTGTTATCTCATACATTTTTCGACACATATTGAAAGCTAGTTATGATATTTTTGGTTAGATCGAAGTGACATTTTGTGCGACCATAGTATTTTTGTTGCGACTATTTTATCTTTTTGAAAAAAAAAATTTCTCAAGAAAAAGAATTAAAAATTTGTCAACGGACAAACGGTCGCACAAAAAAAACAGAATAGTTGTACAAAATGTCACCTCACATAAAAAACATCCTAACTAACTTTGGATATTTGTCACGATTTGTATGAGGTCGCACTGTCTAGCTGTCACACAAGACCAAATTCGAAAACACTTTTCTTAGAGCATTTATAATGCATCAAGTCTTTAAATACTTGATGCATTTAATGCAATTAATTTTCTAATAAATTCTATGTTTCAACAAGTCATTTCTTAAAACCTCCTCCAATGTAAAGAAACTTTCTAAAAGCTTTACAAACCTTTCAACTAGTCTTCATTTAATGAAAATGACTTGATGAATTTGTTATCAAACGTTTGGCCTTCACCAAGCTATTCAACTAAAAGTCATTAGTAAAGCTTTTGTCATAATAAGTCAAGTCATTCAAATAACTTTTTCAAATAATAAAGTCTTTTGTAAACCTTTCATTGCGGATGCTTTACTGGAAAGCGAATGCAAACACAAAAATGTGACTAGATTTGGATTTGGATTCGACTCTTTATTCAGTGCACATGTTGTAAATATTTTATTAAAAAATAGAACATAATGATAGCAAGAGTTGAGATCAATATAGATCTCATATTTACCATAGATCCAATAAATTAATCTTAGTCATCCATTTTTAATCAAAGTTAATAAAAAACCATTTTTCACATTTTTTTTTAAAACAACATATCTTTCTAACAGTAAATCTTCAAATTATAAAAAATACACCATCGCGACGAGAATTAAATTATCTTTCAAAGTATATAATAAGTATTGTACTCGTTTTATTCGTTATCCAGAAGCCTTTCCTGGTATATTTTTTTTAAAGAAATATATAGATATTTATTAGATAATTGATAAATAAATTTTGTTATATAAAAAAATCGTAAATAACAAAAATTTACTTTATTTTAGGCTGGGCTTATCTTTGGGCTGACAGGCCTGTTTTTGGCTAAGGAAAAAAATTAAATTATAACGCACCTAAGACGGCGACATTTCATGTGCACTATTTGTTTATTTTTATTTATTTTTATTATTTTTTATTATTATTATTTATTATTATTATTATTTTTACGAAGTGCGTTACTCGGATCACCAAACCATGTAATCCAATTTAAGCTAGCTTTTCTTAACCTACAAGAGACCCAATTAAATGAAGAAAACTTTATGTCGTCGAGGCTCACCCTAGAGGGCCGTTTTGGGAGAAATACATCTCGTTCCAAAATCTCTATACAGTCTAAAGGTGTAGTTTGAACGATCACATCAAAAGGGGACTCTTAGATTTACCGTTAAGGTGACCCTATTAATTAGCCAACTAGCTTATCACAAAGAAATCGTACTAGAAACCTAATAGCAAAACAGGAGAGTTTTTATGGTTATTTTTGAAGTGTGTTTCAAGTGTTTATTTATTTGCTCATCTATCAGTCATTGCCAGTATAACTTAGCAACTTTGATGGTTAATTTTTTTATCAGCATAGTCGTTTAATAAAAAAATTTACGAATTATTACCAAAATAGTTTTACTATTTTCTTTCTAGCGGAAGAAGTAGATCATTTTGTTTTCAGTACCAGCCTATGAAATTTAGATTATAAAAGGTGTAAATTTAAGTACTCTTACCAATACAAAGACACTTGGATTTATATGAATTTGATAGTGTTGATTTAATTTAACAGAGTTTCTGGTTAGATAAACGGAGTGGGAAGAAATGTTACATGTTGTCTGCGAGATCAATGTCCATTTCTTTGGTCGACTCCCCGAGTTGTTGGAAATGGACCTCAATAGCAGAATCTAGGTATCATTGCCTCACACTGTTTCATACCCCTTAAATTACATGCTCCATCTTCTAACTGTCAAAACATATTTATTTGTATTGTCATATATCGAATTAGATTCACAGAGGTGGCTGAACTTATCAATGTATGCGCACTAGAAGTAAATGGCAAGATCAATACGTCCATCTTATCCCCGAAGACAACTTATGTTGCGTACCTTGTGTTTAAGACGACATCAAAAGCTTATGGTTTTGAGTACCAACCCGTAGAGTTAAGTATTGTCTCTCACAAGGATAAGTGTGAAACTAGAGTGGCATATTTGGACCCTCAAGCGGGAGAAAAAAGAAGATTAAAACCAAGGAGACGCTTGAGAATATTTAGCAGAATAGCATTCATGGATTACCATGAACTACCTTCCCCTTCGAAGGAAAATGGTCCAAATCTTAGAAACGATGGATGGTTTGAGACTGAGATCGGTGAGTACTTTAATGAAGGAGGGGATGCGACGGAACTTGAGATGAGTGTAATGGAGGTGAAGGGAGGGATTTGGAAGAGGGGACTTGTTATTGAAGGGATCGAGATCAGGCCAAAGAATTGTATATAACAAATAAAAAACACACACTATATGAACTGCAGCATAAAGTGTATTAAGGTATTTGGTTTAACATATGATTATGGTCACAGTCTTGAACGAAAATAGGCCAAAAGCCTTATAAAAGGTACCGGTTATGTGAGATTGTCTACTTAGGGGTGTTTCGTGAATTACATTATATCAAAAGACTTAAACTTTGGCTTAGACCGATAAGAACTTTGGTTTCGACTAATAAATTTGTTGCAAAAAACGGTTCAATCAGACTTGTGGATGAGGAATGCAATGACTCATGTTTTTCTTGTTGGATTCAAAAATGATAACTTTGTTAATGACAACAACGTTAAGTTGATGTAGAATAGTATTTACCAAAAGTTTTCTAGCTACTATAAAATACACATTGACACAGACATTCGGTAAACAGTTTGTCTTCCGCACCATTCGGCTTAGTAGCTAAACCAGTTGGATTCGACATGAACAGCACGGATGAATCATCATAACGTTGTCGATGAATTATCATCAAGAAAACTTTCTATTGGGTTGAGGCTACTGACACCCACGAAACCAATCTGAGGCATAAGTGTAGAATGAGTATTCACATATTACACCAATACGTCTAGAATTCTTCGTTGCACGATAATTTCATAGGTGGACCTAGTTTGTATCCTAGTCGGTGCCCATGTATCACCTTTGACAACAAAAAAATATTTAAAGTAATACATAACAAATAATTAGATCATACGGCAAAAGGATGAGGTTTTCCTAGCTTGTTCAATATACTCAAGGAAAGCGAACTTTTTAACTAAGCTTCATCAGACTAATTTTATGACCGTTTCCGATCCTTCTCTGACTACCCTCAATTTTACAAACCTAGCATGATTGAACCCATGACCTTTTGTGAGGAGCCAATGACCTTACCACTAAAGGCTATTTGATGCATGGTGGTTCAAAATATATTAGATCCTAGCTTACCTTGAAATTATTTTCGGAAAATATGAAGTATAGTCTGAAACATTTATTACCCGAAACCCAATCAATAAGTCTTACCGAATAGACTTCATCTGGTCTAGACTATTTCGAGATTTCGAAATCTATAAACTTACTTCTGTCTATATCTTCATTGTGCTCAAGTACACATTTTGTTTGGATGTGGTTTAAAATGTATGATTGAGCTCAAAGTAGAAATGAAGACGTAGTCATTATTTGGGCTTTAAGAACTCTCGTGTCTCGAAGAAGTTTAATATATTTAGTTTGGTGCATCATATGAGGTTTTATAGGTTTAGTTAATATAATGAACAGTCAAAATTTAAGTTCGTTCCAGAATTAACAACTGAGTGAACGGTTGCTTCCTGAGCCGAGCAAACAATAATGCACATGCATCATTTCTTTTATTTGAAGTATACGTGGAATTAATCTCGTATAGTTTTATTTAAAAGCCAGTAACCCTACATGTTATGTTGGATGCTAGGTGTTTTGTGTCATCATGGCATATATATAGTGTGGAATTGCACTCGACAGGTTATGCTGAAGCTATTGTTTCTATTAGTAACTAGCGAAACCTTTTTACGGTACCTCATAACGAACGTTGCATTGGGTTGTATTCTTTAGTATCTATTTTATGTAGTTTTACATCGTCATTTCTATCCGAACAAATATAAGAAAACACTTCAAAGAAACATGTTTTAATGTAAATATGATGGAATCTGATGCCATCTAGATCATAGTTGGTTGTTTGAGGAAAACTATATGAGAACATGCGGTGGCATATAATCACAAGAGTCGTCGTCGATGTCCAAGTAATTGTTTTGTTATTTTTGTAAGGACGTAAATCACTATGCCACACAAATAATTTTATATTCGCATATGACACAAAAAGAATGATTTTTTTTTCAACAAAATAAAAAAGACTTCTATGCAAATATGACAATATTATAATATACTGAAACAAATCTTTTGAACGCGCGCTTTAACAGTTTAACATTTAATCTACAGTATTCAAACTTGTATGAAGAAATTAGCTTTGGAGAGAAATGAGGTCTTATGATCTATGATGAACCTATCTCAAAATAATATAATGTTTTATTTAATACAAATGTTACTAATTAGGTTACAATATTATGATCTATTTCATTTTGCTATGAAGTACTGTAAATTGTAACGCTAATTGATTAAAAATATAAAGTAACAGATATGTTATTCATGTGCCAATCTCCTCATATTCTTATTTTACGAGTTTTGCTTTCACATGATGTCAAAACACATACACTGGCATATCGATAACATGTTTGATTGGTGGATAAAAAAACCAAAGGCGAGAAGCATATATTATACCAAATTGGTTTAATGGTTTCGATGATATTAAAGAAGAGATATTTTTCCCGTCCCAAATTTCAAATATAAACGATTTACGAGAGTAAATTATTGTTCGTTGAACAGATAAAGTGTGAAAAAAAGGCAAAAATAATCTTTTCAGTTTATTTTCCTTGCAGTGACAGCCTCATAAAAATTGCTAAAAAAGTCCCTTATGTTTACTTGAGATTACAAAAACAGTATTTAAGTTAACTCTGGATTGTTTATGTAACGAAAAATTACATGAATGTCCCTCCAGTTTACTCCCGTTGCAAAAAATAGTCCCACAAAAGTTGCAAAAATCGTCCATGTCGTTACTTGCGATTAAGGAAACAATCTATGCCTTAAATATACTATTTGTGTAACGAAAATATATAAGTAATTTATGTAGTTACCAACTTATTCCATAAATGATCCTTGCTCGTGACCTGCAGCGAAACGCGGGCAAAATATTCATCGTTAAATTAAATCTCTAATTTTAGGTTTTTCACATTGTAAATAAAATAAGACCATAATATTGCGTACTAATAAAATGAATTTCATCTTGATTTATGAAAAATTGATTAAAATTTATAAGATAAAACTTGTTTTGTGCGAGCTAAAACAAAATTTTTAATATTTAGTTTAATTTAAACGTAACCTTTAAAGCTACATTTAACATTTTTTTTTTTTTTTATTTGAAACGGCTAAAATACCAAGTATGAAACACATCATATTTAACAAGCTTTGTTGGCAATCATTGATTGCTTTGACCGAAAGGATTAACTTTGATTAGAGTGAGCTACAAACAGGGGCGGAGCTATGCCCTGGCCACTCGTGGCACGTGCCACACATGGATTGGCCATGTGAAAGGGCATCAAAGAGGGTTGTTCGTCGTTTGCTAACTAGAAAACATGAATTCAAAATAAAAGCATGCCTTTGAAATTAGCAGATAGCATTATAGGGATTTTTAGTAGATCCTCATGTGCACAAAGGTTAAAACTTCCACTAAAATGAGAGATTCACTACTTGTCGATATGTGAAACTTGTGTGTATGTTTGTGTTGGGAAGATGAAGATGATAGAAGAGAGAAAATGCAAAATATAAAACCGAGTAAATGAAAGGTTCATTGGGTGAAATGATTTTTTGGTAAATGTGAAAGCAAAACCAAACTACTATAGTATTATTTTCCTTATTCTATATTTTAATAGGGATTTGTTGTACGTACCCTCCGGCCCATCAGAAAAGGGGGTAAAAGTACAAAACATTCTTTTTGTCTCCCAGTTTACAGAACAACCTAGTTTATGCTCGTAATTTTTGCTAGTTTAATTCTTTTGACTTGTTAAACTTTATATTTATGTTCTGTACTTTTAGGTTTATAGTTTTTTAATATAAACATTTTTTTATATAAAGAAGGAAAAACCCCGGCGCGGGGGGAGGGGGGGGGACTAAATCAACTAGATAATCGATCCTTACACGTGGCATCAGAGCGAGATTCTTATTATGGTTGATTTTGTGGTGTTTTCTTGTCAAATCCGTCACTTTATTATGTTGTTTTAACAAGCTTTTTCTGCTTTTTTATCCTTTTGGTTAAAACAGTTTTATAACAAAGCGAGTATCAAAAATGGTCAAAACAGTCTCAGCTTTCATCTTTCTTTTCCAGTTTCCCATCTGTTTCTTTTGTCTCTTATTGTCCAAGATATCATTTTTATGTACAACATTTTTGTGACTTGTTTTGTACCAACCCATGTAGATTTGTGGTAAAAAGAAGAGAAAATGGGTCGGAAAGTAGGTTTTAGTTGTGGGTTTTTCTGGGTTTGTGCATAAATGATTATGAAGATCTTCAAGTTTCTATTCTACAAAACCCTCACTTCGAGCTAATCCATGAAACGCTCTTTCTTCAATTTTCTGGATAGAAACTTGAAGGAAGCTTCGAGCTTCTACAAAACTCTTAGAATAAGAAAATTGTAACGCTAATTGATTGAAAATATAAGCAACACATATGTTATTCATGTGCCAATCTCCTCATATTCTTATTCTACCGGATAAAGAGTAGGCGACGTTGTGAAGGCTTTTCCGCTACATTAAGGAGCTTGTGTTGTGTAGTGCTTAGAAACTCTCGAGTTGGGTACTCGGGGAGTGGAGTAGGGCAAGGAAGGTGTCCTTGTAGCCGAACCACTATAAATACTCGTGTTGTGGTTTTGTGTTTCTTTACTCTTTATTTCTTGCATTACTTACTTATATGTTCACCCATCAATATCCAACACACAATCTAAATGGATTGACATAAGTCGATCTAAATACTTTAAAACGAAGTTTTAATCGGCAAAACTATTCAACACCCCCCCTTCTTCTAGTTTTCCACAATATATAAAAAAAATGGGTTGAACATTTACTATCAAATGTATTTTTAATACATTGAGTGCATTTTGGTATAATAATTGGCAAAAAGAGTGATATTTTGGTCTTACAAATTTTCACGGGGTTATATCTAAACCAAGATTCATTTTAACCGTCAAAAAGCGAGTTTTGGGCATTCAACCGCAAGAAATGACTAAGGCGTTAATTCATTATTACTTATTTGAGGTTGAAGTTGGATTTCACGGGTGTGCGTGTACTTAGTATCTCTAGATATCGGGGTTGGTTGGATGCATGATTCTTTGACATCCTTGTTTGAGCTTTTAACCGCTAGAATGACTAGGACTTGATTTATCTAGTTATACCTGATGTAAGGAGCTACATTGTAGTGTCCACATTGTATAGCTATCACTTTAAAGGAGTTACATTGTAGTGTTCAAGTGTCACAAAAAGCTGTGGATATTTCAAGAAAAGTTCATATACAATTACGGGTGGTTGGATGGGTATATGATTACTTGCCTTTATTGAAATTCTCAATATTGGATCTTGGTCACACACCAATACAAGTTTAAGTCACAAGTTAGGTTATTTTACTTCATTCTCAAGTTCGTCATAGTGGATTTTCTCCATTACAAAAAGCCGGCAGAATGATAACGGGGTTGGTAAAGACTTAGATGAGAGGAGTATAAAAGAGTAGAAAATGTTATCAGCAGTTGATTCGCACGGGATTTTTTAAGCTTAATAGAGATTTATGGTACTTCACACTTATTCGATTAATTGGACATACGCGGTTACGCTGATTCCGACGCATCGTAACCATAGTGAGTATGCTTCTGGTACATCGAAACCATCGTGGGGGGAAGAAAACTGGATGGGCTTTTGACTTTCTTGATTTCTTTGCGAAGGCACTTTTCTTCCATGAGTGTTGATAACGTCAAATAGTCCTGAATATTAAGTGTCAATTTCCCCCGATAATGCTCGTATTTTATATCATTTATATGGATTTACGTTTGTTTTCCTCTATATTTCACTTTCAGGTAAATTACGAGCATTGGAGCTAAAGAGACGCGGATTTGGAGAGTTTATTGAAGATATATGATAGTATGCTCATTTTGAAGAAGTTACGGCGTAACTCCTCTCTCACATTACGCCGTAACAGAAGCGTGGCTCAGAAAACCAACTCAACTGAAGATTTAAGCGTAACTCTTTCCAAGATTACGACTTAACCAACTAGGTCAAATGAGGTTTCGCGCCGCTGCAAGTTACGCCGTAACTATTGTCTCATTTACGGCGTAACCAGTATTTATTGAAGATACGGCGTAACTCCTTCCAGATGTTACGCCGTAACCAGAGTTTTCAGTGCAAAATACAAAGAATTGGATGTTACGGCGTAACTCTTAACATTAGTTACGCCGTACCCAGATCTGGCCTATAAATACCCCTCGAATTCCAGCATTTCAAAGCATCCCATTTCACACACTATATCAGTGAACGTGAGTAAAAGTCAGAGGCAGATCTAGAGGAGCATACGGAGCTATCTCCAAGGGAGAAATCACTCCCCTACGATAAGCATTAGCATTTTATCTTTTCTTTACTTTCAATTCATGTATTTCGTAATGTTAAACATTGAATCGATTATTTTAGTTAATATGAGCGGCTAAGCACCTCTGGTGTTGGCCTAGTTATGTTTCCTTAATTGTTTTGTTTATGTTTACATTGCTTCCGTATAATTATTTCTAAGTGCATGCATGCATAGTTTGTTGGTAGCTACCCTTGTTTCGGTAGTTTTGAATGGCGGTAGTGGCTAGTTACTTAGGAGATATGACCAACTGACCCTAAGTAGGTAGACTGAGTGGGAAGGGTAAGATATGACCAACTGGCGACCCTTTCTGCTTGTGTGATTTGACCAATTGATCACCTACCGTTTGGATGAACTTAAGAAGTCGGTGATGAGTGTTTAAGATGCTAGCGCCCAGGCACTCATTATTATGAATCTTGCATGTAGCGGTACTTAATGACTTGGCTTAGGGGACTAAGAACAACTGGACTTATGACGGGTCATCTGACTTCTCCAGTGGAACCCTTTGCTGATAGGTTAGGACGAGCTGACCAAATGTTGTCCTAGCGACTTTCACCCCACCTGAAGTAATTGGAAGTAATTAGACGTAAACATAACTTGATAGGATGAGTAACTAGGTTAACACCCCTTTCCTTTATTGATCACAACCCTCGCCTTTATTTGCTTTCATTTTCTTGTCTTAGTATTAATTAATCATTCCACTTTAAAATCATATTAAAATCTGTGACACCTAGACTTAGTTAAAATCCGCACAAATAGCTCTTGGGACGACCTCGGTTTTACCGAATACTACACTACACACGACCAGGTACACTGCCCGTTAGTGCATTAGGGTAGACCATTGGTATAACGAGAACGTATAAATATTAAAACCTGGTCAGTAAAACCTGCATCAAGTTTTTGGCGCCGCTGCCGGGGAGTTATATTAGGATTTTTATTTAGTTTTTCATTTTTGTTTCAAAAATTTTCTCAAATTCTCACGATCTCTTTCAAGTTTCAGGTACCATGGAAGTTGTTAACATTGATGACCTCACTCTTGAGAAATATTTGGCGTTAACAAGAGAATAACAAGGGCCGGGGCTCGTAAGACCGGCAATTGGAGCTAATGTCCGTTTCGAGATTAAAGATCAATTTATGAGGGAGCTTCGTGCTAACCCATTTTCAGGAAACAGGGAAGAAGATGCGTATGAGCACGTTGAGAATGTCTTGTACATCGCAAGCCTTTTCAACATTCCGGGTGTGTCTCATGATGCTGTTATGCTAAGGGTGTTCCCCATGACTCTTACTGGGGCTGCAAGAAGATGGATCGAAAGATTACCTGCCGGGGCAGTTGATACATGGGCTCTACAAAAAAATCACTTCATTCAGAGATATTGTCCTCCGTCAAAGATATCTAATCAGCTCATGGAGATCCATAATTTCAAGCAAGATGACGATGAAACGTTGTATCAAGCCTGGGATAGATACAACGATCTCCTCTACAAGTGTCCTACTCATGATCTAAACAACCAGCAAAAGGTCAACATCTTCTACAAAGGAATCAACGTGACTACAAGACAGATGCCGGACTACCAAAGACCAATTCCGAGCATGACTCCTACTTTCGCAATTGAAGCCATCCAAAAAATGGCTGATCATTCCTAAAAATGGCACGATGGAGGAAGCAAAAGGAACCAAGGCGGAAATTTTGATGGAATTGCCGCCATCACTAACAAACTAGAAAGTCTCGGTCGGGATATGCTCAAGATCAGAGAAACTGTTCATGCCATCCAAGTAGGTTTCGAAAGCTGCGGAGGAGGACATCTCACAAAAAATTCTCCTCACATTGACAAAGATAGCACCGTCGAAGAAGCCAAATATGGAGAAAATCGACCGTTTTACGGAGATAATCGGAATAGTAATGGCTATCGTAGAGGACCTGCTGGAAACTATAACCGTGGGCCTTATGGAGAGAAAAGGCCCAATATTGAAGAGACCATTAGCAAATTTCTGGAAACTTTGACAAAAGGAACAAGATGAATGGCTAAAAGAATTCCAGGAAAACACTGATAGAAGTCTTTCCAAACACGACGCAACCCTAAAGCACCTTGAAACAATGGTGGAAAAGCTTAGTGAGAAGGTAAGGAAGAATAACACTAAACCTGAAGGGACAAAACCCATGATGGAATGCAAGGTCATCTTTTCTGATGAAGATTCAAAGTTACAAGCCAATTCTCCCACCGAAAATTCGGATTCATGTGAAAATACCGGCGACAGTATGAAGTTACGCCGTAACACTTCTTATGAGTTATGGCGTAACTATGTTTTTGACAGCGATCGTGGCATTATGAAGGAGAAGGATACCGATGATAATTACATAGCCGAGTTACGCCGTAACCAAACATCACAGTTACGGCGTAACTGGGATATGTGGGATGACAGATTTCTCGAGTTACACGAACCAGGGACACAGGTTATTAACAAATGGTCCGATAACATTAATTTATGTCCTTTGTCCCCATCTAAAAGAAAGTATCACTGGTGCAAGAAAATACCCGTAGCTAAGGGTGAATGGTATGATCTTTGGGCTTCGTGCGACCCTCGGAACAAAATTCATGTGGCCTGCATACACGGATGAAGAAAGATTCTAAAAGATCTCATTTGAGGATGAGGAGGAACCACCGATTAGGCACTGTTGCACCCCGATAATTATCACTGATGACGAGTCTACACGAGCATGGCCTACATGCAATCCTTTCAGCGAATATTGAAACGGGGGTGATAATTTGAAAGATGAGGAATGGACATGCCCGCATGAGCTTGAAAGACATGACATTAAGTTTGGAGATTTATCCTTCGATGTTTGGTATGCAGTACAATTTGGGGATGTTAAAATTAACCCAAATCTGCTGAAGAAGCTCAAGATTGATTATGAGGAGCATTGTCTACAGAGAAAGCCCATAAATGACGATATCTACTGCATGGAGGGTCCCTCAAGCGACATCCATGGAAAGGTAACTAGAAGTCATTGGTGTGAGAAAATAAGGACGTCTGGTGAAGTTTTTTGGGCATCTTGCGACCCGTATGATGATAAATGCAACGGAGGAAGCAGTTTTAAGAGAGTTGGAAAAGATGAATTCTTTTGGACTTCAACAAATGATGCGGAAAAGATTGAATTACCTTGGTTAGACAATCTAGGATTTGACAATTGGGTGAAAATCAAATATGGGAAAGTCGATGCATTGACCAAGGAAAAGATATGGAAGGAATATATGAGTAAAGAGGAACCGAGCAAAGAAATTCTCAATGACATAAGTTAAGTAACGGATGAAGATATCAAGGATTCAACGAGAAATGAGAAAGAGGAATGCAAACGGATACTAGTGGAAGATTTACTCGACGATGAATGGCTTAAAGGTACCGAGTCCGACGATGATGATATAGAGGGGATTTTAGATTACCTTGAACTACAAGGTAAAGAGGGATTCACTGACCCCGACGATGAAGCATATAAGAAAAGAAGGTGCAAACTTTTTGGCATTCCATATAAGAGGCCGCCACCGATTGTAGCCAAAAAGTATGAGTTAACTAGATATCATTTGGGGTCGGACGAAAAATTTTGCATAGTTCGGAAGATCGAGACTAAATATTACCTCCGCACTGCTACAAATGTCGCTTGGGTCAGACAAATTTGATGAAGGACATGGAGGAAGTTGGCCAAGTCCAAAGGCCACCATAAAGCCCCGAGGCTTTGAGTCTAACTTAAAGACTCGTAAATAAAGAAAAGTGCTCTTTCGGGAGACAACCCGAATTATCCCTTTCTTTTGTTTTATTTCCTTCTTTGTTGGATTTTGTGTTTTTAACCATTTGTGCAGGATTTCAGGAATAGTTGCTGCAGCATGCTGAACGGGGACTTGATCTGTCCATAGTTACGGCGTAACTCATTCTTATGGTTACGCCGTAACATACTTTTTTGCAGCAGTACTTCAGAGCATTACCAATTACGGCGTAATCCTATTCAACGGTTACGCCGTAGCTACACTCCTGTAGTATCTGCCAGATTTTGCTTAATTACGGTGTAACTCCTTATAAGAGTTACGACGTAACTACCCTCTGTAACACTTCTTTCATTTTAAACACAATAACCTTGTATTAGTTTTCAAATGAGCTTTATGGGTATGTTTCCGGTAAGCCCTCACGAGACTACACTCGTCCACTTGGGACACCAAGTGGTTAAAAAGTCTTGTTGCATACGCTAAATGCAACCGTGATTCCTACGAAAGTGAGTTAGGTTTCTTTTTCGTTTTTTCTTTTTCTTTTTTAGAATTATGCTTGTCGGTAGTGTGATTTCAGGGATTGACGTTTGCTTGTGGATGCTTATGCGAAGGCACGACTCTTTTCGTGGGCCTTATTTCTTTTTGGAGCAAATTTCAGGGAAGTTCTCGCTCTAATTCTACTTTTCTCTTCACCTTTATTTATCGCTTAGTACAAAAGGGACTTTGTACATTTCAAGTGGGGGGACGAGAGTAGAATTATCTCTTGAACTTTATTTTTCCCTCGTTTTTCTAGTTTATTTTGAAAAATTATGCCATTTTTAAAATTTTGACATGTTTTTCTTAACCTAACTGGATTAGACCTTAGCCGAGCACATTATAACCCTTGATATTATATGGTGAGATTAGTGATAACGCTACACGCGTCGTTCGGGGTCAAGGAAACTTCCTTTTCTTCGAGCAAGCTTTATAACACCCTAGGCAGTGAACCTAATCGTTGTAGTGTAGTAATTAGGGTAAGCCACGGGTATTGATATCGTTCTCTAGGGGAATAGGAATGCTAGTAAGGAGTTACTACGCTAAGGTTAAGGTTGAGGAAGATTATTTTTGTATTTTTATATTTTATGAAATGGAAAGGTACGAATCTCGGGTATTGGATTTGGGGGGTTAGTATTTCTACCGATTACTCTACTATTATCTAATTATCTAAACTAAGGTTGTGGGAGTCTATGTCTAATTAATGTGTGCTCGTATGATAGTTTAAAGATGTGTTTACTTAGGTTGTACTACTCCTTAATTATCTCCTATTGATGGTTGAGTTGTCACGTCTTATTCTTAGTTGCGTTGTGTGTCTAAAGTTGTAGGGTATGCGTTTCTCCCTAACTCTTTGAACTTACCAAAGGGTCTCGTCCAGAAACCTACTAGGGATGATAAACTCTTACTCTAAGGCACTCTTTGGATGGTTTAGCTTACAACTACTCAGGTAATTATATTCTAAGGTTCACAAAGATGAATCAAGCATTAAGTACACAACGAATGACCTATCGCATTACTAGATCATTAATCAACTAAGATAAGAAACAACCAATCAATATTCAATAATTAAGTTTCATACTTCCTAAGCAAGCACACAAATAAATTAGCCGGACATGGAGAACATGCAAGCATACTGTTAAAAACCAAGACCTTGATAGATCTTAAGCACTCGGGGATCGTTAGCTTTGCCTATGTAATCACAAGCAAACTAATAGAAGATCTCTACAACTTGATATTGTAGCGGAAAATAAATACAAGTTATAGTAACTAAGAACACTTTTGATCCTCTATGGATCTTTGATTATAGAAACTCTATGTTTCGGATAGAATACAAGAC